>CM055852.1:27234980-27417480 GCA_029490765.1 Euthynnus affinis
AATATAAAGTAAATTGATATTATGTTCATATTATTATAACTTTATCTTGCAGGAGTTTCAGTTAAAGTGACAGAAGCTGCAGTAGAGTCACCTTTCGTCTCCTTTTTCAGCCGTCATCAATATGCATTTACTGCATCAGCATGTTTCCATGTTTGCAGCACACAATAAAAAACTGCACAGTAATTGCATTTTTTTTTATTATTATTATTATTATCAAGATCTACACTATTTACCATCCATTGCATATCTACATATCACTGACCCCCAAAACGCTCATTCAGAAGGAAGGTTCAGGCGTTTCCAGCTTATGTTTACTGGATTTATTAAACACAGCAGGAAGGACTGTGTGACATTATAGTAATGGTGCTGTTATTATTATTATTATTTATGAACCCAGATGCTCCTGCTGTTGTGTTTTTGTAATGATTCAACATCCTGCTTCATATGAATCTGAACAGTGTCTCATACAAATATGCAGTTTTAACTTTTTTTTATCATTATTATTATTATTATTATTACAGTCCACATAGGTATTGAACAGAGAAGATGTACAATATAGTGCAAACATGTTAGAGTGAATGTGAGCGTAAAGACAGAACCCAGATAAAAGCCAAACTCTGTGTATGATTTCCTAATATGGCTTGTTGTGCTGCTCTCTTGGATCAAGGACTGCACTTCTGGACTGTCTGTCTGTTTGAGCTTCGACATCGAAATATGACTCATTTTCAATTTCGGAGAGTAAAGCCAGGAAAAAAAAAAAAACAACCCGATGACATGAATTTCAAATGTATGTACACAAACAGCATTTTCGCTATATAGAGTGAAGCTAGAGAAGAAGACGTCGGGATTGGAATAAGGCGCCTATTGCTCTCTTAACCTTTAGGAAATGAAAATAATCATCCGTCTCCACATCTTTTTTTCTAACAATTGTCCACTTGAAGGTTCCTTTTTTAAAGACAAATTGGCATCTATTAGGACCCATTACGCCTGCTGCTGCTACCCTCCATGTTTCGTGGCCGGCCTCCAAACACGTAGCATCCCATCCTCTCGTGTTTGCAAAGTCCAGCTTCTTCTTTTTTTTTTGCTGAACAGGCAGCTTGCTCAATCCAAATCAAAATGAACAAGTTGAACAAACAAACACACAGTGACTCAGTACCATGGATCACCCTCCAATATTATCTCAGAGTTATTTTTGAACCGCACATTTTTTGGCTAATTTGGAAAGAGTAGTTGAAAAAAGTTGAAATTTTTATTATTATTATTTAGGAAAGGCGCAGATGGATTGCTGTAGAGAAGAAAAGGCCATGTTTAGGTAATAGTCTGCTCATTAGTTCCAGCAACATCTGCTTATGTTTCACTGCTGCTACATTTTATAGTTATTTATCTTGCCCATGTTATAATTCACCAATCACGGCGGGTATCCACTCTGTCATGGTCGACCTTCTCTGGTGAATATTCAGACTGGATAGATGCTAGAATAGCTGCAGCCTTTCACAGAGCTCTGGATCAGGTTTCAGTGAATAATAATAATTACAGTGTAAAGTTAACGCTTTGTTCCTGAAACATAGAGGCGGATGAACCGCGGGACTTTTCGAACCAAATTAAAAGTACCGTTAACTGTTAAACACTCAAAATCTGAGCTTATATTTGATTCTTTGTCCTGTTAAAATCTTCTTCTTGGGTTATATCTCTCTGAGTTTAATCCATAAAAGGTTGTGTGTAGACAACATTTAGCAAATGACATTTAATTTAATAAGTTAGTTGGTTTTTAAAAGTCACCGGAAGTTGAAAAGGCAACCTCAAATGTCTCGTTTTGTCCCGACCAACAGTCCACAACCCAAAGATATCCAGTTTATTATCACAGAGGACTAAAGAAACCAGAACATATTCACATTTTAAGAAGCTGAAATCAGAGAAGTATTAGTGTTTTTGGTTGATTTCAATTGATTGATTATCAAAATAGTTGACGATTCGTTTCCGGTCGATCCAGTAATTGTTGCAGCTCTTGTTGTTAAGTAATTATTTACCTGTGAATGTTGTTTGTTCTTTTTTAATGAACATTTTGAGCTTTAGATGTTCAGAGTGAAGGATATTTTATCCGATCTTCACGTCTTCAAAGGGCCGTGTGAAGGTTCAGACGTGGTTTTAGGGTTAAGGTTTGACTTGGGTTTAGTTTAGGATAAAGTTAGACAGATAGATGGATAAGAGTCTCATACCTACATATCCATCTGTCATCTCTCTTTTCTTTCTTTCTCTATCTCTTGCTGTTCCTTGTCACCATTTGTTCTGTACAGCGCACACACAGGAACAACTTAAAGTGTGAGGTACAACTTTAAACCAACCTACCCAAAAACTATTTCCACCGGTGAACCGACTTCCTCTTACACCTCAACCAGGGGAGATCCCCCTCCTCCTCAGAGAGACCCATATTAGAACAAGACATCTGTGACGAAGTGGACTCGGTCAAACCGTTTGTCACTTACGTACTTGTTCATTTATCACACCTGCTTTTTTTTTTGTTTAGTTTCATTACCTGTTATGTTAACCTTGAATTCCTTCCTGATGGCGCCAACGCACATTATTATTATTATTATCATGCCGGGTCCGCTCAGGTTAACACGGTAATGACGGACAAACATTATTTCAGTTATTTTTATTGCTCTTTTCATTCTACAGCTTTACCAAGTTTCCTTTTGTCTGAAGTGTCTTACCAGTCGCAGGAAATCATTGTGTGGGAGGGGGCCGTCTGCAGTTCCTGGCCTGTCTAAACAGGGCAGAGATGCCAACTATATAACCTGTCTGAAGCTGAAAAAGTACCTTTTGTTTGCACGCCATCCCCCTCCTCAAAAAAAAGTTAAAATGCCAAGGTGTTATAGGGAATGTGTAGCTTCATTAAGCGGCTGCAGTGTGAGAGAAAACAACACTTTGCTGTATTTTTTTATTTATTATCGTGTGTGTGAGTGAACTTCAGTGAAGCTAACTGTGAAACTGTGGACAGTCACACTCGGTGGGTGTCGAATCACATGGGGATCTTTGATATTAGGAGACACTCTAGACACTGAGGGGCATTCACACAGGAGTAATTGCTGCAGAAAATGATCAGTTGTACCACCAACCGCTGCACCGTTGAGCCAAAAATAGCTCCATCTGTAAGCAAAATCGGATATGTGAAGCATCTACAGCAAAGCAGCTGGTTTTAAATGTTTTAAATAACAACCTGGAGGCTTAACCGTCCTCTCCCGTCTGTGTTTTTCCGTGCAGGAGCAGCTCGGAGCGTCGTAAGGAGAAGTCTCGGGACGCCGCCCGCTGCAGGCGCAGCAAAGAGACGGAGGTTTTCTACGAGCTGGCTCACCAGCTGCCTCTACCCTACAGCGTCAGCTCTCACCTTGACAAGGCCTCCATCATGAGGCTGGCTATCAGCTTCCTGCGCACACGGAAGCTGCTCACCACAGGCATGCACACTCGCACGGCAACATACAAATGCATTTAACCTTTTTTTTTTTTTTACCTCCGAGAGGAACATATGCAAATCCTGGTTTCTAACTGCGAGTTCTTTGACGTGATATGATGACAGATGTGTTTAGCGTGTTCTCGCGTGTGTGTGTGTGTGTGTAGGTAGGAAGGTATTTTGTCAGGGGGGCCCCTTTCTTTGCACCTCTCCTCCTTCCTCTTGTCTTATTAAATATAGAAACTTGGAGGAAGCTCGACAAAGAAACGGACCTATTGTTCTTGAATTCCTCCGCTGCGTCTCGAAGTGAGATCAGAGAACAACAAAATCAAACAACTGCAGCCAACTGTAGCTTTTTAAAAAAACGATTTTTCTTTAAACTTGGAATATGAAGCAGTTTCTACATTATGCAAGAGAGATAATTTATCCCATGATACCTTGATATTATTTTCCATTTAACTTCTCCACGGTTCAGTGAAAGCCAAACTGCTTTTTTCTTGGCTCCTGCAATGAATTAACATCCAACTCGGCACCTCTGTGTTGCTTTTTAGCCTCCTCTGTGACATCACTGTGTCCGCCACGTTACAGTTTTTTACTGATGGAGATTAACGAGAGGTTAATTTTATCTGTAAATATTTATCCTTCGGCCGCCATTGTGATCTGACATTATTCTTTTCTTATGTAACCTTTTGATGGCATCACACAATAGTCCGCTCAGGTACTTTGTTTGCGGGGGGAAAACGGTTATAAACATACAACTAATGTTTCCTTAAACAACAGTGACAGCTGCTTCCTATTTCTTCTTTCTTGATTTGTGGATTTAATCCAATCAGCGAGTCGACGAATCAATCAGTCCTTTTATCTGTTTATGTAACACCTGTCATGGCGGCAAGTGCGGCTCAGAGTTTGTAGTTTTACATTGAAACTGGACAGATGAGTTAAAAAAAAACAGTCAATAATAAATCATAATATAAATAAAACAGAAAAAGTAAAAATAAATAATACAAGGAAATATTATCTTCTGATAGACAGTTGTTTCTTTTGTATATGCATTTTTAAAAAAAAGTCATATTTCACATTATAAACAAACTACATTGTTGTATAACTAGCAATTCAGTTGCGCATACTAAATAACTCTCTGTAATATTCAGATTCATTTTTGCATTTTTGTCTTTATTTATCACATTTAAAACAGTCCTTACTCCACATACATGGTATCAGCACAATCTCAGCTATAAGTCTAACTTATCTTTTTCTTTATTTTATTATTATTATTATTTTACAATTTAACAAAGTATAAAACTACCATGAACCCAAATTACAAGACAAATTACACAGGCACCATTAAAAAATGTACACATCTTTAGTTATAAGCATCAAATGAAGCAAAAAAAAAAGAAATGGAATAAAAAATTGACTGTTTTACTTTTTAATTTTCATTAATTTTACCTGTAAATCACTGAAAACTACTAATAATTCAGTTTTTACATAAATGAGATTCTATGTGAAACCAGCACATCAGCTTGTCTCCACATGAACTTATCTTACTTTAAATTAAACACGGTCAGTGTATTCACCAGTGAATAGACGGACCCCAGTCGGTCAAATATGCCCCGAATTACAAATAAAATGTACAATAAAAAAAATATAGCGCACAAAACATATTTTCTTGCTTACTCACAGTAGTATCTAGTCATGCAGTTAGTTTCGGTTTCATGTTCCTAGATTTGCAGATATCCGCCTCTGAAGCGCGCGCCTCCACCCAAACGCGTCGGAGGCGGATCAGATCTCGTCGTTCCCCCCCCTCGGAGCTCGAAGCGCTCGAGTATCGTGTTTGGGGGAAAAAGTCAACTGAAACTTTCCTTGAAACAAAAGTCCCAGACAGCTTATATCAGGATAAGGATAAAACCTTTCTTTGAGATCTTGTTTTCAAAAGAATAGAAATAGAAAACAGAACAATACAGAACAATAATACAATAATACATGACACAACAGCACAACAATGAAAACAAGGTCAAAAAAGAACCACAAGTAACAACAGCTTTTTTAAAATGAGGCAAACAGTGACAGAAAATGAATATTTACAGTTAAATTACTTCCTTAGATACAAAGGAGAGCATAAAGAGGATGTGAACAGTGTCTTAGTGAACGAGAAAGTGTTTTTTAACAATAAGGATAGTTCACACGAGTGCATTTAAAAATAAATAGGTGCCAGTGAATCATGAGCGAGCGAGCGATCTGAGTGTGGCGAGCGTTGTGCAATGGCGCGTAAAAAACCTCAATCTGAAGAGTGTCATTTGGGTGAACTGAACCTTTAAATTCAACAACTAAACGGGTCTAGATTCCTGGAAATTTTACGATTCGCAGGCGAAAAGGGGGTTATGAGGGGAGGGAAGGAGGAGGGGATGAAGGTAGAGAAGACAGATTTGAGAAGGAGGAGAAGGAAGAGGTCACTGAGTCTAAGAAAAAAAAGGGGAAAAGAAGAAAACAGGAGGAGGAGGAGGTGGAGGAGGAGTAAAAAAAGGTAATGAGGGTAGGAAAGCAGTGGATGAGAGGGGAGGAGAGGACAGGGAGATCCGTGAGATGCAGCAGCAGATTGAGCGTTATCAGGCCGGTCTGATTGCTCCGTGATGGAAGGAGAGATTGGGGAGGAAGCAAGGAGCTCTGCCCATCGTCCGGCTGGTGCTGGCATCACTCCTGCTAGCCATAACACCCGACTGCCTTGGCGCCAAACATGCTGGCATGTGCACACACACACACACACAAATACACACACACATACACAAACATACTGTATGCACTCGGGAGCGCATGTGCAACACCTCTGTTATATAAAAGAAGCTCAGCCTAGGGTCAGGAGAACACTGATGTACTGATTGGGAGGTATTCAAGGACTGTATTTCTTACTGATTCATTCCAATTTGACTCAACTTGGATAAAAAAACAAAACAAACAAACAAAAAAAAAAACATTCTGAAACATCAGCACACTCAGTAAATTATTCTGCAGTGAGGATAAGTAGCATGTTAGACCCAAATCGAAATAAGCTTGTTTGCTGTCTTAGTGTCCAGAGTCAGATTAGAAAGATCCAAATCATTTGCGACGGTCTCCGAAGAGATAAGCGAACGTGATACGTTCAGCTTCTGCTTCAGTAGAAGAAGACTTTGAAACTGAAGGAAAGCTCCCTCGCTCAAAAGTGAAGCAATACATTTTAGATTCATGTCCTATTTAAAGGGATAGTTCACACAAAAAATCACAACAGTCAGGAGTCTGTGATCATTCCTCCTGTTCATACTGACCATCAGCCGTCCAAATTAAGAAGTATAGTCCCTCTTTTTTTTATTTTTTTTTACTGTACTTCCAGTGTAGCTGATCACTTGATATGACCAGCATACTGCTGAAGCCTCGAGCGAAGAATAAGCATCAGATAAACTTTAAACTACATTTTTTTGCTCAAAAGGAAGACGGTGGATGTTTTGTCCCCGTCACTTACATTGTAAAGGCTTTTCTTTTTTCTGATGGTCAGTATGAACAGGAGGAATGATTACAGTAAGCAAAAACCTTCTTTGACTGTTGTTTTAAGACATACTTGGAAAAATTGTGAACTTACCCTTTAATGTCACATCTATTCCCTGCTTTTAGATTTTTAGCAGCTCACAGATTGTTTCATAATATTATTTAGGGACACTGAAATCTTCCTTTTTTTTATCTTTTACATGTTCTTTTCTCCTTTTTTTTCATCATGAAATTCAAAATGAAATAGAAAAACATGCAATCTGAGCCCCCGAGATCAGAGAGTAGATGACGTTAACAGGGTTTCCTCTGACGGCGTAAAACGGGTTACGAGAAGCAGGCGCAGGAAAAGATGTCATTACAAACCCAGAAGAAAAGACATAGTAAAGAAAAAGAATACAAAAAAAAAAATCCCACCATGAATCACTGACCTAAGTGACACACTGTCCCGAACTGTTGGAGTCTCATTTGACCCCCGCTGCCCTGCCACTTCACTCCGTCCTGTGCGACTCGGACAAATATTAAGAAATTTGAAAGGACACAATCATCTGAATAACAGCTGTCCCCATCAAACATTAGTTTCTGCACCCTATTATTTTGAAACGAGGGCTGTTATGTAACCGAAAAAACAACACCGGGAAGAAAAGTGCAACTCGGTCCAAATGACTGGTAATCACTGCTAAGTATTTAGGCCAAAGGTGCTTGCTGGTCTTTGGACTGGGGCCCCCGAGAGTCTCCCCAGCTCCCCAGGGCCCATGAGAAAGCTCCGGGCTCCCCTCGGGAGTTAACGCTATCTGGGCCCTGCTCCAAACTCGAGTCCCAGGCCTCGCCGGGAGCTTTGAGAACTGGCCTCTCTTATCTCAGGGAAGCACTGGAGGAATTGCAAACTTCCCACCCTCCACCCCCATCGACTACTGGGCTTTGTTCAGCGTGAAGCCACCGTCCACACACACACACACACACATATGCACACACACACTTGAGACGGGGCCAGTTAGGCGCTAGCTGGTGTTTTTTTGTATCAATTAGCTGTTCAGCGAGACATTGTGAACACACTGGAGTCTCTGTGTAAATGTTTGGAAACTGCACCGTGCATATTTGAACATAATATGTAAGTTATTCTCTCAAAGTGGCCCGGCCATTATGAACGCTTGTATAGTTTGGGGTGTAATTTGTCAGGGTCGGGGCCCGGGAGTGGCCTGAGATGCAGGAAGAAGCTGCTCTAGTTTGCTTTGGCCCTGAGCCAAAGCTTGAAGAAGGAAAACAACACATAGAGAAACACACACACACACACACACACACGCGCGCGCGCATGCATACATGCGCACAATGATATCCATTTATAATCAGTACACTGTAGAATGAAAGAAACAATTTGTGAGTAAAAACCCTCCTCTGTTTTCTGTCTCTCCGTCCAGGCTGCAGCGGCGGCAACAGCAGCAGCAGCGGCGGCAGCAGCAGCAGCAACAGCAGCAGCAACAGCAGCAGTGACGGCGATGAGGACGAACAGATGGACAGTCTGTACCTGAAGTCACTGGAGGGCTTCATCACCGTGGTAACGTCTGACGGCGACATGATCTTCCTGTCCGAGAACATCAACAAATTCATGGGGCTCACGCAGGTACACGACCATTAAAGAGCACCAGGAATAGAACGAAACGGACATGTGCAGACAGGCGTTCGCTCACAAACGCCGCACACACACACACACACACACACACACACTTTCCAATGCAAGCGATAAACACGAGTCCCTGATGGATAAGTCACTCATCTGATGTGGTTTTTAAAAACCATATCCTGAGGAAAATCTATTTGTAAATACGGCGCTGAAGCATTTTTGGTTTCATCTTCATGATCTTCAGACAACAAGGCTTCACGCTAAATGTTATGATCACGAGAATATAAAAAACCGGATCAACTCAACTCAATATGTGACGTCATGTTTTTCCATTTTTTGCTGATTTGGTTCGATTCCAACGATTGTAACCAACGATACGAACAAAGTGTGAACAAGAGAAAAGGAAAGTGATTCATTAAAAAACATTAAAGGTTAATATAATCTATTTCTGTAGTGGTTGTGGTTGCCCCAGCAACAGCACAGACTTACATAAAAGTTGTGTTATCTTATTATACAAATAAAATAACACTTAATTGATCTCGGGGGGGAGAAATGAAGTGTTACAGCAGGACAAAAAGGAGGGAAAATTACCCATAATTCTCTACACAGATACAAAAAGTGAACAGTAGATGATGTTCATAAGCATTGCAGCACACAGGTATGCTTAATGTGCAATAAGGAGTTATATGTGCAACACTGACTCTTAACAAAGTTAGGACTGGTTTAACTGGTAACTAACGTGACAAGAGGTGATTAAAGTGACAAAAGTTGAGGTATGTGTATTCATATAGGATAGTTTAGTGGGGGTAATATAATAAAAACTTATTATTTTAACCATCCGAATAAGAATGAAGCCCTACCAGAAAGAAATGAAGATGTGAAGACATGAACCCAGACAGTCAGTCAGTCAGTCAGTCAGTCAGTCAGTCAGTCATGGGCATAGACACGGAGACGTGGATGTAAACTGTCAGTCAGACGAGCCTGTTGTATTTGTGTGAAATACCTCTCATGCCAGCGGTGTGTGTGTGTGTGTGTTCAGTCCAGACACCGAGGGTTCAACTCTAAACACACTCAGCAGTTTTCTGCTTACCGGCATCGACTTGGAAAGTAAACCGTCAGACGAAAGAGCGACGTTTCTTTCCTTTTTATTTATATATATTTATATTTTGCTTTCATAGCTTTTTCTTTGGCGCCAGCGTTGACGGGTCTTTATTTGTTTTGTTTTGTTTTTTTGATGAAGCGGGGTTTTTATTCGTTCGATCCCCCGCGGGCCGTCGTCACTCACACTCCTCCTTACCCAGTTTCTCTTCTTCTTCTTCTTCTGTTTATCCCAAACAAAGCGCTGCTGCTGTCGGCAGAAACGAGAAACAACCTGAGTGTTGAGAACAGGGGGAAGACAGGACGGACGTGTATTTACATATATACATACATACAAAAACAAACATCACACTTGATCTTTTTATATTTCATACTTTACTTTTTTTTAATTTTCCAGGTGGAGCTCACAGGTCACAGCATCTTCGACTTCACTCATCCGTGCGACCACGAAGAGATCAGAGAAAACCTCAGCCTGAAAACAGCTGGTCAGCGCTCACTCTCACCCATGCACTCACACTCACACACACACACACACACACACACACACACTATATCTTTTATTCTTTTATAACCTCATTACAATGATTTTCCATAAACAAATCTACTATAAATCTGTCTGATTGTTCCTTTTTAACTAGAGCAATGGTCATAAGGTCATTAAAATATAGCCATAAAAGAATAAATGTGCTCAGCTATTCATGTGGCAGTCTACCCATTTAGATCATAAGATATGTTGTGTGCAAAGTCAACAATATCCCTCCTAGACATCTCCTACAAATGACATATGTTCATATACGCTTAACTGCAACGGCATAATGACTTGTTATGTTTTCTTCTGTCAACATAATAAAAAAAATAGTTAATTAATGTATCTGGAAATAAAGAAAACAATCAAAATGAACATATAGCATCTGCTAAAATATCCGATCTTGCAATATAATCCCTGCTAGTGGTAACCGCAGCATTATTACACTTTTTATGGTTATTTTATGGCCGTTTAGTTTTCAAGATACCTCGTCAAGGACCAAAGGTTTCAATCAGGGAAAACTTCTTTTAAGTGAGCGAGAAAGAAAAGTGAAACAAAGTGGTGCTTCACATTCAGAATTTAGAGAATGTGGGAAAACAAATGTACGAACAAAGACAAGAAGAGGAAGGAAAGAATTTAAAAAAAAAAGGACTAAAATTATGTTTTAAAAGACGTCTGCAGTCAGAGAGAGAGAAAGAGAGAGAGAGAGAGAGAGAGCTGCTGGAAGTTCTTAGCCGCCTGAAAACTGCTCATTGGAAAAGTAAAATATGATAAATGATGAACGGCTGCTTGTTTAGTGCTTTATTCAATGTTTCTGCTCCTCACTCACCCACACAGGGTGCTGGAGCAACCGTCGGGTGGGGGGGGGGGTTGGGGGTAATTTGGGGGTATCTTGCCCAAGAATGCTACGACATGCAGAGGAGGATTGAACTACTGACCCTCTGATTAGCTCCTGAGCTACAGCTCCCCCCACAGCTGGAATCTCTGATCTCTGGACCCATAAACTTTATATCAAGACGGGCGTAGCAAGGTGTGACATCACCCGTCTGCTACCACGCTCAAGCGGTGGTAGTCGTTGCTCTGAACGATTCAGAGTCCTTCCTGTCGCTTTTTCCGAGGAAAACAAGGCAAAAACCCCATACATGTGCAAGTAGGGTGTTATATAACGTTATCTATCTCTCATGCACAAGTGTCCAGAACAAACATGAGAACAGAGGGTCAGGGAGCATATAGAGAGGAACCTAAAGAGAGATACAGTAGAGGAGTGTGTGCGTGGGCGTGCGTGCGTGCGTGTGTGTGTGTGTGGGGGGGGGGTGAGGAAGGGGGGGAGCTGGTTTGTACATGTGCAGGAGCGATGATAGGAGCTGTGAGGACGAGGAGAGAGGGGACGCAGAGAGGGAGAGAGAGGGAGAGAGAGAGAGGAACTGGGTATTATCTGGTGGAGATAGTGAACATGGTATGCTAGTGGACATTCACATACAAGATACAACTCGAAGAACTGAAGAGTGAGGCTTAGGGGTTTTGGCATTGAGGGTTTTAACTCTTAAAATAAACATTGTTATGACTCTAATGCTGGAAAATTAAAAAAAAAAAAATAAAAAAGCATGTAACTGACTGAGGTTTATATGAGAAAATAATCTCTCATGCAAACACACAATTGCACTGACTAAACTTGCGGTTGATAAATCTTATCAGCAGCGGCCACAAAACACACAAGTGGAACAATGCGGTATGTTTTATAGGCTCTTTCACTCACTTATATGAATAAACACAAGTTTTTTTTTTTTTTTTTTCTATTGTGAGGATTAGAAGAGAAAAAAAAAAAAAGTTTGGTTTAAGTGTTTTAAGATAAAGACACACACTGTTGAGTGTGGAGGTTGACAAAAGACACACTTCGCCACTCTGCTCTGTGGCTGCAGCGCCGGGGCTGAACTCTGACCTCGTGATGTAACAGCTTGGCCCAATTTCACGTCCCCTGTGTGTGTGTGTGTGTGTGTGTGTGTGTGTGTGTGTGTAAACCTTGACCGTTTTCCCAGTTATATACGGGAAAGGCAGATAAAGGGGGAGGATTTTCTTTTTTTTTTTTTTCTTTTTTTAAAAAAAATTGTTGTGGTTCACTTTGCCACTAAAAAAAAGAAAACAGAAGAAGAGAGAGGACAACAAAAAAGTAAAAAAAGAAAACTGAAAGTTTTGCTGAATGTGTGATATTATGTTTCTCACAGTTAATGTAAAATATTATTATTTCAATGGACGAAAAGTTTTCAACTGGAGACAAAAATACGATTAAAATAGCAGAGATGGTTTATAATTCAGATTCTAATTAATATAGTTCATCCAGCCTGATTTTAAATGAGACTAGTCTATTATGTGATGATGTTTAGCACATTTTCATTAACGGAAAGTATTTTAACAGGAGAGAAAAAATCCAAAGTTTATGAATTATTGTCAGCAAAACAGTTGAAGATAAATGTGAAAACTCCATGGCAACAAAAAAAGTAACACATCTGTTTATTGTACAGCATGAGTGATACTGACTTTTTCACTCCGGGGACTGTGTGTGTGTTTTCCAGGTAGCGGCTTTGGTAAGAAGGGCAAAGAGCTGAGCACCGAGCGAGACTTCTTCATGAGGATGAAATGCACGGTGACTAACAGAGGACGCACCGTCAACCTCAAGTCGGCCAGCTGGAAGGTGAGACGGCAGCCTCCCACATCTGCTGCATCTCCGCGCCTTAACGCATGTACCGTTTTTACCTATTGCAACGTTCCCATATGAGCGTTACCTCCGTGTGGCTTTGCAGTAGATTGATGATTCCCCCCATTTTGGCTAAAAATGAAGGGAATGAAGCAATTTGTGGACCCTCATCACAGGACCAAAATGTGAATATGTTGCGAACAGTAAGCCAAAGAGTGATTTATCCTTCTCAGGCTGATTTTTTTAGAACTTGAAAGGAGTTAAATCTGTCAGTAATTCATAATTATTATAAAGGGAAGATTAAAGCAAAGTCTGAAGAAATAAGTTTGTATCGCGGAAGTTTTTCTGCTTTTTTTAAGATTTCCAGACTCGAATCTCATCGCGGAAACTGAGCTTTTACTTACTTTTGGCTGCGTGTGTAAAGACTAAAACATACTGGACATAAAGAAGATATGCAAGAAGCAGCAATGTGCAAGTTTACTTGACAAGAACATATAGTCAGGTCGGTGTCAGCTGCCATCAAAGTCCTCCAGCTTTATCCCCACAGTGTGTGTGTGTGTGTGTGTGTGTGTGTGTGTGTGTTAACATTTACCCTCCTCCACTTCCTCCCTCCAGGTGCTGCACTGCACCGGACACCTGAAGATGTACAACAGCTGCCCTCCGCGAGTGCTGTGCGGCTTCAAAGAGCCCCCGCTCACCTGCGCTGTCCTGATGTGCGAACCCATCCCACACCCGTCCAACATCGACACGCCGCTGGACAGCAAGACCTTCCTGAGCAGACACAGCATGGACATGAAGTTCACCTACTGCGATGAGAGGTAAACACACACACACACACACACACACACTGGATGCAATAAGTGTCCACTTGTTGATATGTTTAACTTATTTTATTTGGAGTCGTGTTTCTGTCCACCTTGTTTCTGTAAGTCTCTCTTTTAGCTTCTGTTTCTGCTCTGTACCATCTCCTGAGGGGGAAATATCTGGCTCTTTAGCTGCTGAATGCTCCACTATGTTCACCAGCTAGTCCGCAGCTGACTGTGTCTCTTCACCGTTTGGTGTTGAGCAGTCAGACCTGGCAAAAGAAACAAATTTGTGGATGGGCTGTTAAATTTTTATCAGGGTGGCACAATGATTTTTCAACGTGACATGAGAAAATCAAAATAGCTTTTGCTTTTTGAAGGATATTTCACTCACAAAGCCTTTTAATTTCATCCCATGGCAGTTCAAATAATTGTTTTGTTCAAGCAAATATCTTGTTTAAACAGATTTATAATAGATTTATTTCTTTGCACGAGCAAATATATATTCAGAGGGTCTCTCCATTTATTCAACTTGATTCGACAACAGGAGGCAACTGTCTGAGTCTTCTGTCTGTCAACAGCATTATGACTTCTCTGCACCACAGCGTAACCACACTGTCAGCGATTAATCATTTTTAAAACGTTAAATTGGAAGAGAGCGTGTGGGCCCCGGCGGCTGCAGCCTACGGCACACCTTCAGTCACCACTGTCTGATTCACTGACATGCAACAGAGCAGCAGGCCACTCGCACAACGTTAAAACAATATAACACGCAAAATAAAGACTTTGTACACTCGATTGTCCTGTCACATGTACACGACATTAGATCCATTGACCTAGCAACAAGCAGAGACTTTAGAGCGGTAGATGACGCTGTTGGAGCAGGTGAAATCTTCTTAAACACTGTTCCCATGGCATGGATTCAAACCTCAGAGGGGTTATTCTCTGCATCAGTCTGGCCCGAATTGATAAATCCTGCGCTGACTATTCCCTCTCTTTGATGACCCATATTCAGTTTTTTAAAAGAAAAGCTAGTCTGACTTCAGGGGAGGGTCTCTGGGCTTGTCCAGGGCGGGCGCGCAGGTGACTCAGCGGGCAGGTCCAGACCCACAACGCCTTTCCACGCCGCTGGGTGTTTGAGCAGGTAGTTTTTCTCCGGTAACAGATAGCTTCTGCGGCCGAAACCCGCGCTGTGAGAGCACTGAGAGTGAACCGAAACCAGTCAAGTTGCAGCCAGACAGCTGAACTCATTCATAATGATCACGGTTGCTTTAAAGCAAAGAAATCCTCGTATACGAGGAGGATAAAACCAGAAATAATTTTCATTTTTCTTACTTGAAAATGACTCACCGAGCCTCTGAAGAAGAACTTCAACAGAGTTAAATAGATCTTCTAACTTTGTGGGGTTGCAGCCAGTTAAAGCACAAAGTCTTAAAGAACAACACACACTGGAGACTTTTTGACTGATTGCAGTGTGTTGACTGAATCAGTTTAACTTGGCAGAGCCGTCAGTGGGAAATGTAAGCCAGAGATGAAACATTAATACTTTAATAAGATGCTGTCACGACATTGTCGGGCTGTGCCAAGTGTTCCCGATCGCAGCAGACAAGCCTACTCACACACACACACACACACACACACACACACACACACACACACACACACACGCTGCTAATAATATAATAACAACACATTCCAGCATTTCAAAGTTGTCACTTAAGCTTCTGTCTGACATCACATCACTCATGTCACCGAGACTGCCACAAACTGTGTGTGTGTGTGTGTGTCAGAGTGTGTCAGTGTGTGTGTGTGTGTGTGTGTGTGTGTGTTGTGTAGCAGCCATCTTGAACCCAAAGAACTGGTTAGTTTGAACCCAAATATTTCTCTCGCACTGGCACGAGAAGGTGATGATGAACACACACACACACACACACACACACACACACATAGTCTCTCTCTCTCTCTCTCTCTCTCTCTCTCTCTCTCTCTCTCTCTCTCTCTCTCTCTCTCTCTCTCTCTCTCTCTCACGAGCACACCCTGATTCGAGTTACACAAGCGCATGCACGCAGCCCCTTGTAATCTTATCAAGCTGCTCATGCAGAACAAAGGTTTTCTTTTGGAGGAAAAGTGAGCGTGCTTTTTTTTTTTTTTTGTGTGTGTATTGCATGCACACGTCTGTCTGTGCGTGACCGCGCAACACACAAACAAAACGACCCATTTTCCGCCTTTTTTCGGTGCAATTTAATAGCCGCCCAAATCTTCTCTCCAATTACGTAAATGAGTTTATTGTAGGTGGGTTGCCCTCATGGCGGCTCAGCGGGGACTTAGACTCATTAGGGAAGGGGACAGAAAGTTTCTTTAGCTCGGTTTTCTGGCAATATGAGAGCGTCGAGTAAAGGGAGGGAGAGACAAAGGAAAGAGAGAGAGACTTAACACTCGGTAGAAAGGGGGCGAAGCGGGTTGATGACGAGCGGCGACGTCCGAGAGAAGTTTGACCTCTTAAACAGTCAGATACCCCGGTTTGAAATAGGTTTTTTCTCGCTGTAATCGTCCCTAGATCCTTTCATAATAATGCTCTTAAATGACGGAGGCCAAAATCCACAGTCCCTCCTCCTGTGCAAAAATGTATTTAAATGTTTTTTTTATGAAGCTAATATGAAGCTTCGGCGTCCAAAAAAAGAGTTAAATCAAGTAGATATCTTTCAACGTTTCAGTCTTTTTTTTTTTTTAGTGCCAGAGAGTGTTACTATACTTCCATCTCGGCTCAACGGGGGGAAACTCTGTATTTATTTAATTTTCTTGGAATTACTGCGCGGCGTACAGATGTGCGGAGGAAACAAGGCCGGTTATTCCATCCTGACGTCTCTCTGAGCTGGAAGAGTCTGCACATAGAAGATCATCTTTTATATTTAAGAGCCTCTCTTATTTTTTAAGTCAAGTGTTTATCTTGCATGAAATAATAAAAATGGGGAAATGTAATTAGATGATATTTTTTTTGTTTTGTTTTTCTTTAATAACCAGCCTCATGCTTTATATTTATTTATTTATTTGTGATGTTCTGGCACGATCGTTTCTTTCTATTTTTGGCTTCATGACTAATATTCTTTTTTTTTTTTTTTTTAATTGTGCAGATCAGATTTCAACTCCTGGCTTTTAAAATAAGAGAAGCTTAATCCCTCAGATTTGAAAAGAAATGTAGAGTTGAGGAAGGGAGAGAAGAGAGAGAGAGAGTAAAACGTTTGGACGGAGGAAGGGTCATGTGTTAGGAGTGTGTATTGAAGGTCTTGAGCCAGCAATCATCATCATCATTATTATAATTTGAAGCTATTTTAGCTGCGGCCGTTCTTGGATATGATTTCTGTTTTTCCCTTGAAGAAAAAAAATATCCTTTCTCTCTCCTCCTCTCATTTCATCCCCTTGTTTCTTCTCTCTTCCTCTCTTATCTTATCTACCCCTCCTTCCTTACAACCACTCCTCCTTTCCTCCCTTTTCTTAATTTACCCCCCCTCCTCCCTCCCTCCCTTTAAAGTATCTCTTTTGCATTACCTCTTTTATTTTTTTCCCACCTCTCTTTTCATTCTCTCTGTGCCCTCCTTCCTCTCCTCCTCCCCTCCAGTCCGAGGCCTGCAGCTGTCAGTGTTACGTAATCCGAGGACGAAGAGTCTCTGCGCGTTGCTATCTCTCCTTTCAGTCTCTTCTCACCACAATAAATCCGACATCCATCATCCGTCGTCGTTCACAGATCGTCCATCTCCGTCCTGCTGCGACTTGACGATTCACGGTTTATCTTCACATTTCACATTTTCCCCCAAAAACGGAGGAATGTGCAATCAACGCTCCGTTTCTAGATGATTCATTCATATTTGGGTCAGCTGAGAGAGCGACGGCGCATTCAGAGTGTAATCAATCATAGATAGCGAGTATGGGGGGCTTCACCCTTATCCTGACTCGACTTAATGTTGTATGTTTATCTAAAATTGAAGGTAGGAAAATTAAAGATACTGATTGTTTTATGTTGCAATGTATTCATTGAGCTTTTGGCAGTTTACAAGTTAGAAAATAATATTAACATGAGGCGCAATTAAGCAGTGAAAATGTAGCCAAAAGATTAGCATTTGCTATTTTTAAATAGAGTCAATCCATGACTTTATGTTTTGAAGGCTGGTTTCATGTTTCCAGTAATTCAATAACTTTATAAAACAATATAAACATTTTACACATGAAGAAAATTTTCAAAAAAATAAACATCGGTGGCGAAACATGATGATGATGAAATGAAACGTTTTACTGTAACCTGATCAGGTTTGCTTACATACAAAACAAACTATTGCCATTATTGATTAACCTGCCCAATATTTTCTTGATTTAATAAATTAGTGAATAGAATAGAAGTGGTTTAAAACCCAGAAACGTTCAGTTTACGATCAGAGATGACAAAGAAAACTATAAAAAAACTTCTGGAAACAGCAAATGTTTGGAAAAAGACTAAACTAATTATTAGATTTGACTAATTGTTGCAGCTCTAAAACAAACCACATCAGCTTTCACATAAACTCACAAACTGCTGACATGTTCAGGATTTAAATGTTTGTGGTCGTCGTGCCAAAATAAAACCACTCTCCAGTCACTTTCGTTTAAGTTAAACTTGACGAACTCTTCGGCGTTCTTTGTCCCAGTTTTACCCTCTCCGGTCTCCCTTATACCCATAAAACCTTGTGCTCAGGGGGTCATTTCCTGTCGTCAGTTTGGATTATGTTCTCACACACAGCGCAGTTTGTTGAGAAGAGGGCCGGCCTACTCATGCTCCTTGGTGCAATAGTTTAACTTACATCCGAGTAAGTTCATTTGGATTGTTCTGAACTTGCCCACAAAAAACCAAACTAAAGACTGTTTTGTGTGAACTAAACAGTTAAAATACAACAATAAAATGATGATAATAATATTATTATTTACCCCCAAAAACCTGCATATGAGGAATCTACTAAAAGAAGAGAGCTGGAGAGAAATAAAAGACAGAAAAATGTGATTTTTTTTTTTTTTTTTAAACAAGGTAACTCAAAGCCAGCAACAAAATCCTCATTAACAAAGTGAACTCGTGATGAGAGTGACGGAAAGAGATTAGCTTTTCCCAGAAACACAGTGAGTTAGGACACAGAGAGAGAGAATGTGAACAATTCTTATTTTTGGATGATCGTCCGTCTCTCTCTCTCTCTCTCTCTCTCTCTGTGTTTCATTTCCAAATCGTGTCTGAGGCCCCTTTTTTTTTTCATGAAAGAGTGCAGGATTGATGGAAAAAGTGAAGATTATTAAAGTTAAAATTTAAATGTGAGTCTCTGTGTGTCTGTGTGTGTTTTTTTGCAGGGTAACAGAGCTGATGGGTTACACTCCGGAGGATCTGCTGGGTCGCTCGGTCTACGACTTCTACCACGCCTTGGACTCGGACAGCGTCACCAAGAGCCACCATAACTGTAAGAACACACACACACACACACACACACATATATACACTCATAAACATGACTCCACAGTGGTTACATGCAGTCATTAAGAGGCAAAAAAAAAATGCATTCAGAGATGCCTGTGAGCTCATTATTGTCTAAGAAATGTGGCGTTATTAAATATTAATAGAAACAAGCTAATTAATAAAGCCTGGATATGCAGGTTGGCTAACGGTTGCTAGCTGGCTACGTGTCAGCACCCTCTGCAATGCTGAAATGATCTCAAGCCGTCTGTTTCCTCTTATTTTCTCAAGTAAAACCTGACAAGTTTCTACAAATATATGTCCTATTGTAATATCAATCAATCAAAAAAAAAATCTTTCAAAATCAAAAATCTAACTGTACATACGTGTTTCCTACAGTGGAAGTAATCGCTTCACATCAAAAAAACATGAGGATCAAGAGGCAAAAAAACTGAAAATAGAACATAATACAAAAAAACAAGCTAAAAACTTAATTGGCAAATGATTCAATTAAAAAAAAAAACAATTAAAATATATTTAAAAACGGTTATAAGTTATAATGATACTACTGAGTTTGCCCGTTCGATGTCTGCTGGTCGTCTGTTCCACCGTTGGAAAAAAAAAAAAAAGTTGCATCTCCAATATTATTATGAGTACAGTGTTGAGAGAGAAAAGCTGGGTAATTGAAGGCCTTGAGGGCTCATGCAGGAATATATATGGATTTAAAGTTTGTTTAAATAGCTTTGTAAACCAATAAAAGGATCTTAAAATCGATTCTACGTCGGCGATGTGGCCTCTGCTCTCTTTCCGGGTTAAAAGCCTTGACGCAACTTGTTAATTGATGCAGGGAGGAAAGCCTGTTTAAAAGGGCGCCGCATGTTATAAAAGCAGAACATGTTTGTGTCTTAGTTTTTTTTATATAAATATATATATATATATATATGTCTCTGTGTGTGTGTGTGTGTGTGTGTGTGTGTGTGTGTGTGTGTGTGTGTGTGTAGAGCAGGGGCACAGTATTAAGATGTCTTTTATTAAATTAAGCGTAGCCACTGATGGCCTGATGAGGTTTGCACATCTGCTGCCACAAACACAAACAGTGCGGACAGGGGACCAGGTGGCCTCTATTACATTCTAATGACACTGTGCTTGTGTGTGTTAACCAGGCTCTGAAGTGTCATGGCTTTTCTCTCCGCTGACAGTACTATATCATTAGTAGCTCTGAACAGCAGTGACAGCGCAGAAAGTGGTAATTTAGTTCCTTTAAAAAAAAAAAACAAAAAAAAAACACACACCTCCCCCTTGTGTGTGTGTGCACACTGTAAAAACATCAAGGACAATTTTAAATATAACATCTCACTTTTAAAGCCAAAAAAATTATATATATTCATTTCACAAAATAAGCTAAATGTCTTAAAACAAACAGCTACACAGCACCTTAAAGGGGACATATCATCCTTCTTGTGACTTCCTGTTATTTCTTTACTGTTATAACGTCAGTTGTCTACATTATACATGGTCAAAGTTTCTTAAACCTGAGGTGAACCGTATGTATGTAAAATCCAGGGCTCCGTTTCCCAAAAACGACCTCTACCGCTTCCTCCTCCTGATGACATCACAATGTTCGCACATGCCCACAAACGTCCGCCCGTTGCCGTAGCTTTTGTTGCTAACGTTCAGGTTGTCCACTCACCTGTTCTGGATCGGATTCAGGCCGGAAACATGTATAGATGTATAGCACTCAGAAGATATTGATTTATGTATTGATTTAGAGGTGATACTAGCTTGCTGACTATTACATATTTAGACTTTAAGTCTTTTTTTTTTAAATTAAAGAAGTCATCTAAGGACTATCATCTTATCTTCAGTATGTATGTTGCCTGTGGATTTTGTGCTTGGTGTGTGTGTGTGTGTATGCTTCTTTTCTTCTGGTCTTAATCGTCTACAGTCCTTAGTTGGCTGAAATCTGCTGAGATAAAAACGGCTCTCTATGTCTCTTTATGCATCACACACACACACATATACTGTATGCACACACACACACACACACACACACACACGGATGACCCGCTCTCACGGCCAATGTGACCAGCCTGTCGATCAGCACATGCTAACAGCGTTCTCTGCTACATGTAATGTTGCCCTGAGGTTCTTCTACACACCCCCACATACACACACACACACATACACACACACACACACACACAGTCACTGGCCTTATGTGCACTCTCTGACCACAGCCCTGCTTCTTTCCCACGCCAGTGCTGAACTTTGGAGCATAGCCAGCACATCTCCCTCCTCAGCTCAAAGTCAAACATCCCACTTTCTCCTGCTAAAACCGATGTTTGGTGGATTCCACAGCCTCACACAGAAGTAAATATGTGGAAATGTAATTAATCAATCCAATAACTTCAAATTTTATTAAAAAAAAATAAACAAATCAGACACACAACATGCACAGGAAATGCAGCTGCTCTGAGCTTTGAGTGCAGTGTCTGTTTTTTTTTTTTGTATGTTGCAAGATTAAAAGCTTAATAGCATCTCTGTTATTGACATTAACTGAACTAACTTACTGCATGGTGCTTTGTGTTTGCTCCTGTGGGTTAGTTTCTATTACGGTGCTGGAAAATAAAATGTCAGCGCCTCATAATTTTACTCAAGATCAAGCAAAAAATAACTTAAATAAATATAACTTCCATTAGTCACTGATTAACCCTCAGGTCATTTTTTTTTACATTCAAGAGATAAAAAAACACTCAAAACCAAAAATATCTTTCTCTTCTTTTAGCCTGAAATCCTTTGACTTCTCCTAAAATGACCCAAAATACACAAAAACTCTCTCTATGTAAGAACCAAAAACCATTTTCATACATGACAGGTGTTCAAACTTGATCTAAATTCATTAATCATCTTTCAAAATTATTTAATTTTTTTCCCACATTCAATAAAATTCCTTAAAATCCATGATGGCTGCCATGTTCTCCTGTAGGATCAGACTATAATGTAGATCATGCATGTTTTCTTCTCCACACACAAATCATGTAAAATCTAAAAAAATTACACTCTGAAACATTCATTAAGGATGAATCGTCCATTTATTAATGACTGATGAGGTATTTATGAATGCAGAATACATTTGTGGTGCAAAACTTGTTACTGAATCTGATGACGAACGTCCCAACTGTGTCTTCTTTTTTTCAAATCACATTGACCGATGCATCTGTAGCTGCAGATTATTATTTTCTCCATTAATCAATTAATCATTTTGTCTATAAATGTTCAAGGCCGTGTTCTCAAATGTCGTTTTATCTGATCAACAGTAACTGAAGCTTAAACTCCTCACATTTGAGAACCTGAAACCAGCGACTGTTGAAGATTTTTCCCTTTTTTTTTAATAAAAATATTGAAACAATTGTTCAATTATCAGAATAGTTGCTGATTTTCTGTTAATAGACTCATTGATGAATTGACTAATTGTTGCTAGACTTGACAGCTCTTACAGTGGATCACATGTAAACCATAAAAGCAAACTAGCTGTGATAACCTGAGTGTGATCATGAACTGGAGGCTTATTTTAAACCTCAGTTACCTCGTGTCACCTACAGTAACACAATACGCTGACAGCTCTGTCCTCCTCCTGTCTCCCTGTCTGTCTTGTCTCTCTGCAGTGTGTACCAAGGGTCAGGCGGTGAGCGGTCAGTATCGCATGCTGGCGAAGAACGGAGGCTTCGTCTGGGTAGAAACCCAGGGAACTGTTATTTATAACAGCCGCAACTCTCAGCCCCAGTGCATCGTGTGCATAAACTATGTCCTCAGGTAAGAACTGTTGTAGCTATCTGCAGGAGAAAAAGGACATTTCAACTCAGAGCTTCATATTTGGGGACTCTGAAACCCTCTCTGAAGGGTTTTTATTGTGCTCTCTACACACACAACTCAACTCTGCCTCTCCTCCTTCTTCCGATCCTGCAGCGACATCGAAGATAAGGCGATGATTTTGTCCCTGGAGCAGACGGAGTCCCTCTTCAAGCCGCACCACATGAGCAGCTTCTTCACTGCCGGAGGAGCGGGTGTGACCGGAGACCCGGGAGAGACCCTCTTCACCAAACTCAAAGAGGAACCGGAGGACCTCGCCCAGCTGGCTCCGACACCCGGAGACACGATCATCACCCTCGACTTCGGTCTGTACCGACTTCTGCCGTCTTAAAGTGTATTTTTTTGGGAGTCTTTAAATGAGAGATGATGAACCCTAACCCTAACCCTAACCCTAACCCTAACCCTTTCCCTCGCAGGTCGCCCTCATTTCGATGAGTCGCAGCAGCCGGCGGCGTACAACCAAGTGTCCGCCGCCGCCATGCCCCCTCCGGGACCTCCGGCCTGGGCCAGCGAGAGCCACAACAAGCCTGCCCCTCCGGCGTCGGGCCAAACCCCGGCTCCGGTTCCGGGGGACATGGCTAACATGGCGGCCACGTTCACCGTACAGCAGAAGCCGCTACCGGGCAGCGCCACTCCGAGCCTGAGCAGCTGCTCCACGGTGAGGAAGGGGGAGGGGGGAACGGGACGGGACGAGAACGGGCTGATGGTTGAATTGAAAGATGTAATTAGTTAATGAGCGAGTGACTGTTTATCGTTGTGTCATAGTTTGTTCTTCCTGTGTTCATTGAGGCCTGGGGGGTCAAAGGCCGCCAACAGTGGGCAGCGTGTGTGAGAATAGCGAGGGTGGATGTTTGGCAGGGACGCGCTCTCTTAGCAGTGAATGGCGCCTTTGTCAAAACTCATCTCTCGCTCTTTGTTTTTGTTGGCGTTTCTTTTTTTTTTTTTTTTTTTTTTCTTACATGTTGTCCGTGTTTTTCCTCTCTTGTCTCGTTCCTCTCTTTATCTTTCTCGCCCACATTCATTATTCACACTTCCTCCTCTCCTCTCTTCTCCTCCGTCCCTGCAGCCCAGCAGCCCAGGTGATTACTACAGCTCAGTGGAGAGTGACCTGAAGGTGGAGCTGACGGAGAAGCTGTTCGCTCTGGACACGGAGTGCAATGACAGTCCTGCAAACACTGAGGTGAGTACAGATGGTACTTTAAAACAAATCCCATGTGAATAGTTTTATGTCTTAAAGCTTTATTTGTAGCAGGACCCCCCTTTTGATCAGAAAACTTGGCTTTCCTCACAAGCAGTAGATTATACAAACTATCCTTTTTCCAGTTTTACTGAACAAGCAAAAACAAACCCCACATCCAGCTATCTTCTCTGAGATCTATGGGCACCAAACTTCATTTTTAAAATTCTTTTTAACATTTCCTCTCAGCCCAATAAAAAAAAAACGAGAGTATTGTTTGGTATTATGAAACAAAGCATACTCATATTTCTCACAGGCTCAAAATTTTAACATCTAAAGATGCTTTTTTTGTTTATTACTGTGCAAAAAAATGGCACATAATTAAAACTGTGGACACATTTCTCCTGACTAAGCTTGACATTTGATATATTTTTATATCTTTGTTTACATACATGTACATAGAGGTTTCTATAGATGTCACAAACATCCTGTAACAGCTACTTGAGCGAGCAGAAACTTAAATTTATATGTATAATTATTAATAAACCCCGTGTCGTTTTCTCAGAGGGACTTGAGTGACTTGGACCTGGACACTCTGGCTCCTTACATCCCCATGGACGGCGAGGACTTCCAGCTGAACCCCATCATCACGGAGTCGGAGCCCCTGGATCTGGGTCACGCGGGCTCCATGGGGAGCAGCAGCAACCTTCACAAAACACACCAGGCCGCCCAGCAGAGCTTCAGCAACATCGCCAGCCTCTTCCAGCCCCTGTCCTCCCCTCCCCAGGCTCAGGGCCACTACCAGCCCCAGCCGTCTGCATCCTGGGCCGGAGGAGACAAGAGAGGCTCCGACCAGGGGACCCTGAGAACCAAGGCGGGGTCCTACATTATGGGGCGCGTGCAGAATCCCCCCTACCAGGCTCCGGCCAGCACCCCTCTGTCCTCCATGGGTGGCAGGCAGAATCTGCAGTGGCCTCCAGACCCTCTGTTAACCTACCAACAACAACAACGAGGCGCCAAGACCTACCTGATGGACACTTTGTCAGGAGAAGAGCGTCCCTCCTGCCAGCAGAACACGCCGCATGTCATGCAGAAACAGAGGTGACGCACTAGAGACATACTGTGTTTTTAATACCTTACAGCAAACAGAAGCTTCTCAGATATTTACAGTATAACATGTAGCATTGTTTAATGTTTGGCTTGTGTGTGTGTTTGTGTGCAGATCCATTGACAACTTCGTACAAGCCTACAGAGACATGAGTCCCGCTAGAGTGACAGTGGGCAACAGCATCAAGCGCTCCTTCACCCAGATGAACGTGGTGAGTTTCTCCGACTCTGACGAAACATGCAAAACATGTTCACCTTTCAAAAAGAGAAGTTTCATACTGAGAAACATTATGGTATGAAAATAGAGCAAAATTATCCAGTAGTGACGGATTTGAGACTAGAATCGTCTTTATATTTACTAATTAATGAAAAAAAAATCAGGGAAGAAGTGCAGCTTGGATCTGATGGTGATGAAAGCAGGAGCAGACTAAATACTGACCACCTTAAAAGTTTAATTTGTTTAAGTAAAAAAAACATTCAAAAGGCTTTATTATTAATGCTTACATGGTTTAAAAAGTTCCCCAGGTCGAAACAAATCACGTAGCCACGATAATATAGGCTTTTGTGTTTCTTGTGGACGAGCGCCAAACCTGTCGTTGCGTTTATCAGGGTGAAAGGAAGCAGTCGGAATTCATGTGGAAGAAGATGAGGGGCGACAGTTGTGCCGTCATGGACCGCTCCCTCAGCACAGGATCTCTGACAGGTATGAGCTCTCAGTGTGTGTGTGTGTGTGATTATTTAACAGTATCCTCTCTCTCTCTCCTGTACCTGTACCTGACGACTGTACCTTGCTCTCTCCTCCTCTCTCAGAGTCAGGCATGGGGATGGGGATGGGGAGGATGATGCCGAGCAGCATGTCCCTCTGTCTCGGCTCTCTGCAGCAACACAGGAAGTCTCAGTATCCAGGAAGCGGGTTAGGTGGCATGAGCGAGAAAACCTTCCCCCAAAAGAGCTGCAACTACACAGATTATAGCACGCTGTCTTATAACAACACCGGGGGTGAGCTGAACTGACTTTAATGCTAATATTTAAATGTTTAACTAACAAGAAACTTTTTTTTTTACTGTTACAAGTTTTGTTCTTGATTTTCCGATTTCTAGAAATGTCTTGAAACAAGATTTTTCTGGCAGTTGTTTGAAGAAAAGATGTTTTTTTTAGTTCTCA
Source organism: Euthynnus affinis (assembly GCA_029490765.1). Classification (NCBI taxonomy): domain Eukaryota; kingdom Metazoa; phylum Chordata; class Actinopteri; order Scombriformes; family Scombridae; genus Euthynnus; species Euthynnus affinis. The sequence continues at coordinate 27,261,461 of CM055852.1, forward strand.
CTTAAACATAGAAATAACTTTATAGGATGGAGATCGTTACATATGCATTTATTTTTACTGACTGTGTCCCTCTGTGTGGTTCTCCAGGTATAGCTAGTCGTCTGCTGGGCCCTTCATTCGAGTCCTCCTGTCTGCCGGAGTTGACCCGTTATGACTGTGAGGTCAACGTGCCGCTGCAGGGCAACCTGCACCTCCTCCAGGGCTGTGACCTGCTGAGAGCCCTGGACCAGGCCTCCTAGAGCCCCAGATTCAAACCCCACCATAGACCCGGACTAACTCCCAGCCATAAACCACCACCACCACCTACAACAAGCCGTGACCTTTATCTTTACTTTTTGTACCTCTGGGCTTTCTGAAAGACCTGAGGCTAAGCTACCTATAAGGGGAATGGTATATACGTAACCACATCCTGCCTTATTTAGCCACCCCTTTGTAGTTCTGTACCTAAACAAGCTGAGATATCAGGGTCAAGCCACTTGTACCCCTCCCCCCCCCCCTCCCTGAGCTGCAGAGTTACCCTGAAGTAACCCTGTCGCCCCTCGCTATCAGCTCTGTGTTCAGAGCACGTCTTTGGTGTAAAATGGGTATTAGTGGCACGGGATTCGAACACACAACCTGCCTTAAAAGCTCAGCTCTGCCCAAACATCTACCAGCCATACTCCCCACCCCCCCCCCCCTACTCGCTCCGTTTCCCTTGCCCGTGACGTAGCGTGCTGGGTGACCCTATGGCTGAGCGACATACTGTAGAGGCACAGGATTTAAACTCTTATCCAGAAATGGACTCTATGCAGCGCAGTTCTTTTCAGCTAACTCGTGTAAGCCCAGAGGTTGAGGATATTAATACTACCTACACACTAACAAGAGACGCACCTGTTCTTTCATTTAGTGTAACTGACCAGCAATTAGACCCAGCCCTCTCTCCTTCTAACGCCAGTTCAAACTCCAAGCTTTCGAGTCTAGAGTTGGGTATCGAGAACCGGATTATACGTAAAAGCAGAAATTTTGATTCTATGCTTATCAATTCCCAAAAGATCACCCTGTCAGTCACTGTGCTTTTGCAACACAGATGTAAAATATACCAGACTTTTATAACCTCTTATATAAAAAAAAAGGTTCCCAACAGTGTGACTGATTAAACTATCTACCAGATATCAGGAGTAAAGCAAAAAAAAAAAACCCTTAAAATTTCATTTAAAACACTTCAAATGAATCAGGACAAGGATTTGATAAGAGTTGGAATCAATAAGCAGAGTCATAATAAAAAAGGTAAAATGTGAGTGATACCCAACAGCACAGACAGTTATCGATCTTGCCTCTTCTTGCCTGGATCCTCCCACTTGAGTCTCTATAACTTCATCCGTTGTGTTTGAAATAAATAACCCGGTAGTGCGGTTCTGTTCTGTTCTGTTCTGTTCGTTCAGGAGGAGAAACTGGCTCAACAGTAGCGTTAGAACCGGTCTGGGTCAACTTTAATGATATATGCATTATATTGTTATTTCAGATATTATAATAATTTAGTCTATTTTCTGTTGAATGGAGACATTTTTAGCTTTTTATCAAATCTCCCCACGTTATTTAATCCAAAATCAACGGGACACTTTACCATATCAATACCACCTTGTTTCTTCTTCCTCATTTATTATTATTATTATTTTTTTTTTTTAATGTTCTTACTCTTACCTACCAGTTTCTTCTATTTTGTGTCTCACACAGACACACTAATAAACATATATTGCAATACATGTACTCTACTGTAAGCCTGATATTGTTAAGTTTTGATTTTCTTTTCTTCTACTCTATAAAAACCTGTCTTTTGATTTATCTATCCGTGGTTCTCTCGCACTCGCCTCTCTCTCTCTCTCTCGAGTGAGCGAGCGAGCGGCTCGTGCGACTACAGGGTTTTTTTTTTCTTTTCTTTTCTTATCGTGCTATTATTATTTTGTTGAGCTAAAGCGTAGATAGTAAGCATCAAAGCTAGCTTTATTTACCAAACTGATAGCTTATAAAAAAAGGAGTCTGACTTCTGCACACAGTGTATGTGTTCATGTGATTAAATACACACCTCCTGCAATACAGATAAACTTTTTTTTTTCTTTTAAAAAAAAAAAGGGCACCGCTTCTGCACCCGATTAGGAAATTTTTAAGGTTTCATCGTTGTCGCTGAGGTCAAGCTAAAGGATCATACCAGTGTGTCTGCATGTCTCAGCTCTTTCACTACAGAGGTTTACTTTACATTTTGACCATTTTTGAACGAATTCTGCACAGTTTTTTTAGATACTTTGATCAAATTTTCCTCAAATTTCAGGCAGCCACTGCCATAAAAGTGTCTCAGCGGACTCTCTAAATTTGCTTGAGTTGATTGAAAACTCAGTATATCTCTGCACAGCTGTAGAAATGCATCATAAAGCACCAGAAAGTGGGGCGGCTAAGCTGTTGTTCCAACTTTAAAAGACCAATTTGTTTCTCCTCTTCATCTGCAGTATAGCGGATCTTGAGTTTGGTAGACTACCGTCAAATTTCCGACATGTTTTGCAGAATTGTTCGCTGCAATGTAAAGTATGTGACGTTTTGTAGCAACAGGGCTACAACTTGCAGAGCCGCTGGTATGCTAACTGGAGTGTCGAAGGGGTGTAGAAGTGTTTTTTTTTTTTTACGCCAATCACAGGGACGCTAGGGTCGACTAAGAAGGGCCCTAGGAGGGATCAGAAGGGCGCTTGAACCATCTAGAAGGACAACTGGGCCAATTAGGGTGTCATTGAGGTATCTGAGGTCACTTGAGCAGTTAAGTGCCCCCTTTTGGTGTGCGATATTATGGCAAAAAAATTAGCTTTAAAGTGTCCCCCCTTAAGAAAAAGGCTATTTTTAGATCAAGAAGGGCACCTCCTATGCACACCGCTGCATAAACCAGACTGTGTAAAGGTCAGATGACAAGCAGAAACTTACTTATTCAGACTATAGATATGTACATAGCAGCAGCAGCAGCAGCAGCAGCAGCAGCAGCCTTATTTCAGCGCAGTACAGCATTCTGTATAGTGATTTCTTTATGATTAGGACAAGGCCAGTTTTTTCTTACAATTCACAATACAGAGTGGCTGCCATTACGGAAAGCTTTGATACAAAAAAAAAAAAAAAAACGTCATTAGTCGTAGGGTCAGAATTTGAATTTTTCAGACTAGAAACTGTAAATTTCACCCAAATTATGTCAGTAGTTTAGTTTCAATGGAATCACATTCTCACCATTTTTTTTTTCTCCTGTTCTCTCCTTTCCTGTTATTTTTCTTAATCTCACTCTATTTTTTTTTTTTTTTTTTTTTTTTGAGGTAATTGTTCTTTGTGTGGTGACCACTTTTGAGTATGAACTGTAGAGCTTTGTACACATATACGTTACGTATTTAAAAAGACAGAACTAATGTTGAAGATAGTGTTTTTAGTGTTTATGTGTCCTGGTACTTTTGTCCTTATCTACTCCCTGTAGATGCAGATGGATCAGATCCCTCCCAGTGCTGTCCCCCCCCCCCCCCCCCCCCCCCCCCCCCCCCCCCCTCCCCCCCTCCCTCGTGCTGTTTCTGTGTTTGTCGCATTTTTTTTTTTTTCCTTTTTGTTTTTTTTTTGTTTTTTTCCTGCAGAGTTTTATCCTAAAAATATCTATTGAATCTGTTGGCTGGCCAGTATCGTTTTTTGTTCTCGCTTTAAAAAGAAGATAAAAACAAAACAAAAAAAAATAAAATTAACAAGGAAAAAAAAAAAAAAAAAAAAAAAGTTCAGATGAAAGATGAATATCAGTTTTTTCTAAGTTTCACTTTTCAGATATGTAGCATTTTGAACATTGTAAAGGAGGTGAAGTTGCCATATAATTAATCACATTGTTTTCCAGTTGCATATATAAAAGCAATGGTGCTTCATAGACCATGTATTTGTCATTTTAAGAACTTTTATTACATCTCTTGGATCCACTAACACTGTATTTTGATGTTATCTGTTTTATGTTTATGCTGAAATTTTCTTTAAAGTTCATTTTTAATCCATATAATGTGCCTTATCGTGACTAAATGGGTGTCTCAACACAAACAAAAAGTTCACCCTTCAAGTGCACAGTTTGTTCCCTGCAAATAGATGACTTCCTTCAACTGCGGAGGGCTTTTCAGTGAATTAAATCCTAACGTGATGATGATAAAAAATTATAGTTATCTGTCTCTTAATGATGTTAGCAAACAGACAGCTAGCAGAGCTGAAAATACAAAAGCTTTGCAGTGATTGGAAAATATCCAAAAATGGAGATAAAACGTCACAGTTGGGATGTTATTCACTAGAAGTCCTCAGCTCCTTCGTAGCCTCCTCTGATACATTTATTTAGATCCCAATAGAACTGCAGTTTAGTCAAGAAAATATGCACTAAAAAGCCCGTTAGACTCAAGTAGACCCCCATAAGAGCCCATGTTAGACCCCCCCACCCCTCCCCTGGTGATGACGAGTCAAAATCTGCAAGGTTTTTATTTCTAAAGGCTTTTAAAAAGAAATGGATTCCCCAGCTCATCCAACAACCTGACCAGTTTGTTTGTTGATGAAGCTGCTTGGTTTGGTGGGTTTTTAGGTTTAGTTGGGAAAAAAAAAAAAAAAATAAAGAAGAAGATTTGACTGGACTGATGAAGTGCTCCTGACGAGGAGGAGGGAGGGATTTCAAAACAGCGGTGTCCGACACGAAGGCGTTTACCGAAGAATTTGTCTGTTTTGAGTAACGTTGGATCAACAGCTCGGCGCGGATTCATTTAAACAAAAGAGCAGACGACTTCCTTTAATTGTTTTTGATTTGACCGTTGGAAGCTAAAGCTATTCAAGTTTGCCAATATGTTGAAACCAACAGTGAAAATCTCACTTTCTCTGCAAACCATTAAATCCCAAAGTCCATCATTTTTAAGCAAAGTTATAAGAAGTTAATTTAAAAGAAAAAAAAATAGGTTCTACCAGTGATGATAACTTTTATTAGGTTTTAAACAATTACGTTGCTTCACTGTTTCACTTTTTTTTGGAAGTGATGACAAAGATATTATCAAAATCGAAATCTAAAATCTATGAAGAAGAAATCCGGGTTGTAAAAAAAACAATTTTGAACAAATTTTCAATATAATTTTATGCCTCATGGTGCTTAAATAGGATCGGAGATTATCCGGAGAGGGGAGCTGAGAGCTGAGAAACAGTCCGATTTGATTTGAAAAGAGAAAAGTGATGTCGAGTTGAGTGACACGTGAAGAGAGATACATCCTGCTCAGCCTGCCCACTGATGCATATCTCTCTCTCTCTCTCTACTCCTCCGCAGATCACTCGTCTGTTCCTCTTCTCACTTCCCTCCCCTCTCTTTTTTTTTTTACGAAGATTGAAAACCCGTGTATTTTTCTTCCCCCTCCCCTCCCCCGATATGTCAGCGAATCGCTTACGATGCTCGAGTAGGAAGTTCCACATTGTTCGAAGACAAAATCCTTCAGATGGAGTTATTTCTGTTAGATTAAGTGTAGTTAAAATTTTTTTAAAAAAAAACCCTTAAAATGTTATTTATTCTGTACTCTGATCAATCACAGAAACCAAAAATTGTTTGTTGGGTTTCGAGAGAAGCACTTTAAAGATTTTTAAATTATTTTCATGACATATTTATGATGTAAAATAGGAAAAAAAAAATCCCTGAATAATCCAGAACTAAACTTATTTTAAAGAGACTAAAAAGGCTTTTTTTTTTTTTTTTACTGCATTAAACGTCCTGAAACATGCACATGGAAGAAGAGGAAAAGCATTTCAGATTTGAGCTACTATAAAATTGTGTTAACGTACGTGGAAAGAGTTGGCTGGATGGAAGTCGATTTAAAAAAAAAAAAAAAAAATCTCAGAGTAGAAGTCCTGCCGTTTGTCTTTAAGCTAGCAAATGTTCCACTAGCCTCAGCACGATAGCTTAAAATAAAAATTTAAAAAACTGTGACTGACGTTGTGTTCAAGAACTACAACTCAGAACACCAACATTGTTTTTTTTTTACTTAAACTTGCTAAAATTAAGAAAATAAAAGAATGTTTTCTGTCCTGTCTTGTGATAACATGGACAGAAAACCCACAAGAACAGCTGTCAGTTATGCAGAAAGACAGAATAAAGACACAACAATGTCAACAAAAATCTACAAGAAGCTACTGGAACAGATGCTAACCCCCCCTAAAAAAAAACTGGCTGGACTTCGACTCTCCATTTGAACCCTAGAAGGCTTATCACCAGTCCTAGACCTTAACATACTGTGCTGCTTGAAGGGTCCCCCCCCCCCCCTAAAAAAAAGGAGTTTCAGGAGTTAATCCACTCATTCATTGCACTTCCTCTTTTAAAGAGAGTATCAGCATTTTGTCTCGTGTCTCGACAGGGTTTATGTTTTTCCTTATGGGATCCATGTTCAGCTACTTGTACTCTTGTTTTTTTTTTTTTTTTGTCAATGTCATAACGTACAGGTATATTAGCTGATTCCGCATTTTATATGCTAAAAAAAAATTCATAATGATCTTATTATTATCATATTGTTATCATTGTTATTACTATATGGGGAATTTAACCCGATAAGAAGTTTGTGTTTCTGCACTGATATCTTATTATTAAAGCATACTGATCTTACCCTCCCTCATTGGCTCCATGTGTGGTTTATTGTCACATCGCTGTATGCAGTCTGCATGATGATCTGTACATTTGAACATTTTTTTAAAAGATATGAAAATGTAATGCATGCATCATAACATGAACATCTGATACAGGCACAGTCCTTCTATATACCAAGGCACATAAAACTTCTGTCAAGTAAACTGTAGATTTATTATTTTTCCATCAGCTTCATCCAATAGATGTTTACAGATATTAAAATAAATGCATTAAATGAGCATTTTAAGGTCTAAACTTATTCTGTGGCACTATTAATTAATCTCTAAATGCAATGGTGTCCTTTAAAACTAAAAGTAAAACAAGGCTCTGCATCCGACTTGAAACGAAACGCTACAGCAAGACGGTGGTTTTCCTTCCACTCGAAAGAAAGCTTCCAGTTTCTGATGGGAGTCTGGTCTGTTTCCCCTTTTGCATGGAAAACATGTATCAAAGCTTTAACTCCACCTTTGTTATTGCACTTGATGCTTTTGTTTCAGATCGTGACGCACATCCACTGCTCGACTTGGACAGACAGACAGACCCAACAGATAGGCACACAAATAAACCAAAAAAAACTGGCACAGAAAGGCAGAGATAGACTTGGTGTCTCCTACCTGGTGTCTGCTCACTCAGGTATCGGTGGGTTTTTGGCTTTTTCCACAACCTCATGTGAAGATGATCTGCAGAAGCAAACAAAAACAGAGACACAATCTATGTTTGATTAAGTTTTTTCCAAAATCTCAGGTTGGTGTAGATAATCATGATCATTTCAGGAGGCCACTACTGAGTACGCACACACTAACACACACAACTAACCAGCACGCACATACAGCAGACTGATCAAACTTCTGGCTACCTTCTGTTAAAAGAGGCTGAAACTACAGCTGACTGCATATATAATCTGCACCAGTCGTCTGTATGTTGAAGAGCGGGAGTTGAGAATATGATACTGTAAACTTTGGGTTTGTTTTGCATGGATAAGTAGGAAAGAAAAAACACTTAAGTACGAAGGATGATGGTTGGATTGGTGTTTCAAGGCTCTGATGTGCTGCTACACAAAAGTAACATGTGTATATACATACATATATATCTCATTTCCAACATGCTGACTGCTCTATTTGAGATTATGATATTCATGGACAATTTTGTCATAGGATAAATTAAAAAAAAGAAGGTATAATAGAAGCACTTAGCTGTAAATCTTGTGTGAGTAGTAACACAATGAGCATAAGAGCTGTGTCCATTCAACACTTTGAACAAAAAATGCTCAGTGTGCTGCTGCTGATCAGGAAAGTACGGCACACCTGAACCTCACACCCTTTTAAAAAAAAAAGGGAACCGACCAATTACCAGAGGCTCCCTTAGGTCAACAGGTTTATACAGTGAGGGGGCCGCCGTGTGATTAATCCTGACTAAGCGGTTTGTTAGCCAAATTACAGATAATACGTAACAAGAAACACACAATACTGCGTCAGTGTGTGTGTGGGCGTGCGTGCATTTTTCCTTCCTCTGCAGCAAGACAGGAACACAAACTTTATTAGCAGCAAAAAAAAAAAAAAAAAACATGTATGTGGGAAGTTCTGATAGAAAAACAGGTAAACAGCAACAACAAGCACACACACACAGACACACATACACACAGAGACACGCACACATCCAGAGGCCCTTTGTTCCTGCTGATTGAGAGCCTTTTGTCTCCTTCAGGTGGGGAGTCAGGAAAATGCGGTGGAGGTAAAAAAATGGGAGGAACCGGCGACTCAGGCCGACCAGTTTCCTCTCGTTTCAGGTTTTCAAGGCGTCTAAGCTCTGAGCTGACCTCTGAGTTGCAAAACATCACGAGGCGACATCACACTCCTCGGTAAAAAATTAAGAGTGTTGCACAAGATTTGCGCCTCTTGATCCTTTGCACAGTTGGTTTAATTAAGACATCGTCTGATAATTTATCAGTCTATGATTAGTCATCCAACATAATGGCAAACTTCTTCTTCCTCCGCACACACACACACACACACACACACACACACACAAACTTCGGTGCGGCTGCATGCGGGAACACTGTGTAAAACTGGCAGCAGCATTTGACTAATGAGAATCACTATTCAAAGACACATTGTCTCATTGACTCTACATAATTAGTCTAATTAGTGCACCTCATTATACTGTGTTTGTCCTAACACAGTTACAACAGTTGCAAGGCCTTTGTTTTTTTTGTTTTTTTTTTAAAAGTTCTTCTAAATGGAGAGCATCTAATGTATTTCTTAATGCAAGTATTTACACTGACAATATGCAGACACCCATTAGAAATAGTCGGCTCACATTAGGGATATCAATTATCTTCTAATCAGTTTTGATAATTGATTAAATCAAGGATATGTTAGCTAGTTAGCTGGCACAAGCTAGTTAACTCCCCTGTCTGCACATCCATCTTGTTAAAACTCTTAAAAACATGTTGTGCATTTTTTTTTTGTGATTGTTCACACATCCAATAAAGAAATTGCTTGAAAATCGAAAGTTGCATTCTTAGTTCAGCTGCTGCGGTGACACACACATGGCTAAAGTTTGATCCAGGATGCTGTGAGTGTTGTTAGTGGAAGCCTCAAGAAGCAACTACATCTCAGCCATGAAAGCTCATTTCTGCACCACACTACCCATAAACCCCCCCCCCCGCTGTGCGACTACTGAGAAATACCAACCAGCCAGCTGAGGACGAAAACAGAAAAGAAAAAAGTGTCACACTGTGAGCTATCCAGTCATGTCTCTGTCCGACACTATGCCTTTCAGTCCACTCATACGTCTGTGCGTCCTTTGGGATCCTCTGCATGTCTTGTGACGTTCGTCCGATACGCTAATCCAGGGACAGATTGTTTGTGTTCTGGTCCAATCCCAAGACGCCAAGTCGCTCCAACTGGGACCGATTCCCCCGACGCTGCTCAAATCTCATTGTAAACAAACATCCCACTTCCCATGTCAGAATCTGAGACTCTTCATGCTTGGATTTGAATATATGAGATAGAAAGAGAGATTTTTTTAAAAAATATTATTAGCATATGTCATCCTGCGCTTTTATCTGATTGGCATAACGTGCGTACGGCATGATGGGTGTAAGGTCAAGATGGCAGTCAGAGATTTCTTGTCACGGGATTAAATATTTCTCTCAGAGACGCTAAAAGTAGACAGGAACTATTTTCCAACTATCTGTCCAACACTTTGTTCCAGAGGAAGATATACATGATCCCCAGAGGAAACATGCTAATAATTTTGGTGACCCTCGACCTTTCCTGTAGCGCTACGACAAGCCAACTTTCCACTGGCACACACATGAAATGTCAAAATGTAACGGATTCGATTGAAAATTTACGGAGCACAGTCGTACTGCCTGGAGGATGAACGCATTTTTTATTTTGGATATTCCAATGAAAATGGAAATAACGCCAATTCTCCAGTAAAGAGACTTTCCTGCCAAGAGAAACTGACACAAAAAGGTTGTAATGTCAGTTGCCCCCCTCCCAAAAAAAGACCTATAATTATATTTGGGTGACAGCTGTAGGAATTATGACCCAGAGCAGTGATGTTTTATATACAAGTTGGCAAATTTCCTCATTCGTAGGTGGCGGGTTGAGTGGACTTTGCTGCAGGAGACCGCTGATTGGGACAGCTTTAAAAAAAAAAGCTATAACTATGATCATCCCCTAAGGTTAACCCCCAAGGTTAGCACTATGGTCATGACAACAAAAGGTCATGACCACACCGCAAGTGTCTCTAACCTTAAAGTGATCATTTTAACCCAAACTAAGACCTTAATCACATTAAACATCATTATTTTTTAACATGGATTGTAATGGGTTTGGAAATGATGTTCCTCTGCTGATTACTGAGGCACAAGATTAGAAAACGCTCCTATGTGTCGTCCTGGAGTCACATGATCAACGATGTATTTGGTGTTTTAATCTCAAGGACTTGTTGATATCAGTGAGAGAAGAACTAAATATTTAAACATGTCTCTGTATGACACAACACAGTTCAACAGCATCACAAACCACAGCCTCCAACACCTCTCTAAAACGGCTTCGACCAAAGCTGAACATTACAACCCTCATGAAGCCTCGGACTTGCTAATTTCTACCAGGAGACAGAAAAGATTGGCAACCAAGCTTCACAACAACCGGGGTTCAAACAGAGCCAATTTCTGGGGCCGGCCTCCTCTTCTTCTTCTTCTTCTACCGCTTCATAAGTATGTTTTGTTTGGTCACAGGCTCAGCTAGCCAATTCCATAGGAGTGATAAATAGGTAAATGGTAAATGGACCGTACTTGTATAAGGCCTTTATAGTCTTCTGACCACTCAAAGCGCTTTTACCCACCCATTCAAACACACTCATACACTGAATGGCTACCATTCAAGATCCCAACCTGCCAATCAGAGGAAAGCTAACCACTCATACACATTCACAGCCATCAGGAGCAATTTGGGGTTAAGTATCTTGCCCAAGGACACATCAACATGAGGACCGGAAGAGCCGGGAAGCGAACCGCCAATCTTCTGGTTAGAGGACGACCTGCTCTTGAGCTCACAGCCGCCCCAAACGGGTAATGGCGCAAAGTGGATGGAAACATTGAGCTTTAAGAAACTTAACATTTACATAATTGTAAATACCACATCAGCAGATCATTAAAAATCACCTCTTTTGTTGAACACGGCCCCAATATAACATGTCCTAATCTGTCTAATGCTCAAAAGATATTTTTATAAGTATAATTCCTATTCAGCTAGTTGACCTGTTGCACTAATCTCCTCCTTGGATTCAGTAGTGTTATCTTACTCCATTCTTTAAAAAAAGGATTAAAGTACTAAATTCAGACACAATCCTACTGACAATGAGACAAGAAACAAACTATAAGAGATGCAGGACAGCACGTTGAAGCTTAAAGTAGACATATCATGCACATTTACAGATCTATATTTTTATTACGTGGCTCCACTGGAATATCTAAGTTCAGCCTCTCTGTGTGAAACAGGCTGTTTTAGCTCCTCTAGTCTACATCAACGTGTCCAGTCAACCATCTAAAATTTTCCTCTAGACGTTGTATTAATGTTATTCATCCATCCGAATCCGGACAGTGAACAGTATAACCACAGAACTGGAAGTTAAAAATAAAACCGCCATGTGAATCGTCTCCAAAAAAAAGGACACTTGTACACATTTCACAGTCACGCTTCATAGTTTCTCCAAACCGAGGGAAAACAAGAACGTCACCAGACGTTTATGAATCAGTCAAACAAAAATCCGAGTTTGTGGGGCGACATCAGAACCGGGGCTAATCTGGCGCTGTTGTTACGGAACATCACAATGCTATCTTACATCACATAAGTATTAACAAACCGATTGTCTCGTGTATGTTTTCGGTCTTTGTTTTTTTGGTGGGAATTCAGTCAGAAATACAATGCTTGGCCAAATCGGGCCACTCCAGCCCAGAACTGTGCTTTCAGCGATTGTTTCTGAACTTGGGAAGCAGAAAGACAAAAGAGCTTATGCAATCATTACTCCCTGTTTCTTGACCCCTTTTGAGCCCGGTTCGACTTTATCAGGAAAAACAGACAAAAATAAAAGCCTTTTGATGGGACGAGGCGGAGAGAGAAGGTCAGCCATTCGTCCACTATCAATAAATAGAAAAAGACACATATGGAGGGAGCGGATAGGACGTCCTTCACGGAGAGCAAATATGATACAAATTATTTCTAAATAATTCAATTACTGGTCAGGATGTGCAGACGCAGAGGCAAAAAGTTTATTTTTTCTGTTCCGGCTCCTTAGTTATGCAAGTGATGAATAAGCGTGGGAGAGCAACGGTTTTAAGTTGTGGTTTACAAACTATAAAGACTCGATATAATACATATACTCATATTCACTTTTCTACAGTACAAGCAATCTGTAGAAGTTCTAGATAGTGCATGTATCCTGCAGATAACACCATAACACTCCTCCTCTAATACATTTTCATTGTTTTAGCATGTTTAATCATCTTAAGGGTTTATTTTTTATCCCTTTTTTTTTTAAATTTCTGTTTTTCATCATTTTAGATTTATCTGCAAATATGTTTGAATTTGACTCTTCACTCCCTACTTTAGCAGAGAGTTATGGTTGACATTTTTATTTACTTGTAAAGCCATTAATATGTACAGTAAAATGCATTAGAATACATTTTGACTGATAAGTTGACATCCTGAAATCTGATGAGTCCGAAATAAGAAGATGTTCTCATATCATGTGTTGGGTTTATTATGGATTAACAAAGACATTTGACACGTAACTCTTTGGTAAAAAAACGCTGAGAAAAAAAAAATTACAAAATACAAAAATGTGTTTTTAGAAGATAAACAAGAGTAAGACTGAATATGTGAATATGAGCCGAGCAGATGGGAAGAAAATCTGATAAAAATTGCTGTTTTTTAAAAAAGTGTCAACACACACTGATGCTGAAAGATAGAAAGAGTTGACATCTGTCAATATTAGAGCTGCAACGATTCAACGATTAGTTAAATGACAGAATCTGCAACTATTTTGATAACTGAATAAGTATTTTGGCCAAAGATTTGATGGTTGCAGTTTTACTGACTGACAGAAAATCAAACTTCATTCACTGTTATTGTCACTTTTCACATTTGTTGGTTCCAGCATCTCAAATATGATGATTTGATGTTTTTCCTTTCTCATTTATCATAATAACCTGAATATCTTTGGGTTTCTGCTGGTGGAATAAAACAAGACATCTGGACTGTGGGAAACTATAATATACTATACTATACTATAATATATAACTATAACTCTTTTTTTTAATATCGTATTGACTAAATAATTAATTGAATAATCAAAAATACAATCAGCAGGTTTAATCAATAATGAAAATCCTCTTGATGCTGTGTAGAAGATTTTTGGAGAAACACCCATGATTGATTAAAACATTATAGCAAATAGTTATTATCTGGACTCTGCAGGTTTACTTTTACCTGTTTTATTCTGTCAAATACGTCTGAATGTGATTTATTATTCTTTTTTTTCCTTTATGTTTCATCTTATTTTTTACAACCATCAACTAACAGTGTCTCAAATCTTAATTAATTAATTTCTGCAGCTGCATATGATCTGAGATTAATGTAAGAATAAGTAGGAGAAATCAGTGAAGGACCTGGACTTTCTTATGTTCAGATTTACTGAAAGTAAAAGACGACTGAAAAATCACTCTGCTGTCGTCGTCTGCTCTTCTTGTTCTCTCTGCACCACTTTAACGTTCGGGCAGATTAAACTCATCACATTCGCTTCACACCAGGCAGGCCACGTTTTCTGATCTCCGAGGAACCTTTTGACCTTGTGTCTGTCTGCCTTTCTAACCTCTCGGTGACCTTGAGAACACTTCCTGTGTGGAGGAACACACACATACACACACACATACACACACACAGAGACAGATGGCACAGATGCTGTTTCATCCTTCAGCAGTGTGTGTGTGTGTGTGTGTGTGTGTGTGTGTGTGTGTGTGTATGTGTGTGTGTTTAAGTGAAAGCCACAGACTGAGCAGGCTGTATAGCTTCCGGAGGGTAAACATCAGCTTTCTCATGAGAACGTTTCTCAGACCTCTCTCTCTTCTCTTTCTCTTTATGTGTGTGTGTGTGTGTGTGTGTGTGTAAAAGTGTTGACCTCTGAGCAGGCAGCAGCATATGTGTTTTTATTTACAGCACAAGGCTTTTCTATTAATGTTACACATATATTAAATATCCTCAGTAAAGCAAATAACATGAAATTTTCATCCAAAACTTATTATCAGCTTTTAATATGTGACACTGTTTCACTACAACAACAGCAAACAAGTGAAGTAAAGTCATTTTATCATCATAAAAACTATACTTACACACTACTGCTTCAGTAATAATAATAAAATAAAACCCTGAAAGAGTTTTTTTTTTTCAGAATGATTAACTTATTATTTATTTTACTACCTATGCAAGTGCAGGGGAAAAAGGGCATCCCAGCTCTTTGTCTATTAAACAGCCACTGTTGCTGCTGCTAAATGCTTTGGGTCATTTCTCTTCTCATGTGAAGCTACATCACCATCTAGAGGACAAAAACACCTACTGCAGTGGTGCTCACCTGCCGTTGGTTAAGCATGATGTCGCTCTCTGGCCTCCAGCGTGTCGCCTCTGATGAGGAGTTCCTGCAGAGATGAAATGTCTTAATGTTTAACGTTCAACGAATAAAAAAAAACACTTTGACACCAGTTTTATGTGGTTTTGGGTTATTGCAATACATGGACTGCATCTTTTGACCTTCAGTTAACACTAATGAATATCTGACAGACAAACTGTAGATTTTCTGCAGAAATAATTGTAATAATTTATGTTTTTTCTGCCCAAAGTCAGCTGCCAGTCTCAGGAGTTTATCATCGATGAATAATTTATTAGCGATAATGAACTTATGATGACATATCCTGCTCTGAAGATAGTTTAGAGGTTCAAGTTTGTTGCATCCCTGCACATGTAAGTGTTAAAAGGAAATGAACAAGCTTATCATAAGAGTAGAAAAAACGGCTGCGGAGCAAGTAAACCTCAACTCCAAGCAGCTGAGATTAAAACATAGTATAGTGAAAGATATGAGGTCACAAAAGAGAGACATTATTACAAAGATATCCAGAAATCTGTTCATGTGAATCAGTCAGACTCAGCATGCAGGTCTTAATTCTACACCACGACTGTGAGGAAAGCAGATCTTTGTCAGTCGTGTAATATTGCTGAAGATGTAGTGATGCACTGTAATAAATAAAACTCAGAGAGGGAGATATTAAAAGCTTAAGTACAAGACGATGAGAAGCATTGAAAGAGTGAAGTGGAGATTGGATGACTTTTATCTGTAGAGCTGCAATGATTAGTTGACTAATCGATTACTTGAATAATCAATTAAAAGGTTGTTTTTTTCCAAGCAAAAATTACAAAAAAAAATCCAATTGCATTTTCTTAAATGTGAAGATTTTAAGGCTGCAACTAAAGATTATTTTCATTATTGAATTATCTTAAAATTATTATTTTTTTCAATTTCACTTCAGTAAATAGAGAAAAATGCTCATTATGATTTCCCACAGTTTAAGGTGACGTTGTTTTGTCCAATCAAAAGTCCCAAACCAAAAACACATCCAATTTACGGTGATATATGAGAAAGAAAACCACCAATTTGTACTTTAAAAATGACTAAAACGATTATTCGATCATTAAAATAGCTGCTCATTAATCTCCTGTCTCACTAACAGATTCACCACCACTGCAGCACTGATTATCTGATCAGTAATATTTATCGTTTTTTGTCCTCTCATCACGTCCTGAATCTGTGCTCTGACACAGTAGGTGACAGCAGGTGGCGTATAAACACAATAAACACCAGGGAGAAGAAGGATTTGAACAAGAGGATGCTGCTGTTTGTGAGCGCAGCTTCGACTCACCTGTTGCTGCTTCACGGCTGACATCCGTGTTTTTCTCCTGTCGGTGGTCGTCTGCTTCCCTCTTCCTCTTCTCCTTCTTCTTCCTCTTCTTCTTCATGGTTTTACACAGAATGAAAGAGCTCCAGAAACAACTTGTCACATCCATCCTTCACAGACCTACTAAGACACACCTAAACATTTCCACCATCGCTTTCACGTCCCTCCCAGGTGTGTCTCATTAGTGACGTCACTGCCGACCGCTCCAATCCCCGCCCACACACCCCTTAACCTACCAAAATAAAAGACTTTTCATATATATTAAATCTTTATTCACTTTCTTTTATGTTTTTTCCTGATTTTTACAGATGTTTATCATTTGACCCACATTTGTGATAATCAGTAATCTGACCTCTGATATTTGTGTCAGAGGATTAATGGCGTCAGATAAGAGAGTGTGTGTATATTTGAAACAATAAAAGTAAGTGACCCAATGGCCTAATGGATAAGGTGTTCTCTAGAGCTGGGGGTCGAAAGGTCAAGCCCTTGTAAAGATAAAATAAGGTGTATTGTCTGGTTTACAAATTAAAATCCCTTCCTTTGAGATTTTCTAATCACAGCTGAAAGCAGAGATCTTCTTTTCTGAAGCAGAGACCTTCAGTCTTTTAATGCTTTACTGCATTTCAGCACATGCACATCAGAAGAACAGAGTCATAGCTGGTTAATGGTTAATATTTTCCCTTCTGAGATGGTTCTCTTTAACCGTGTTGTGTCGTGCAATCGCTGTTTTCGTTGGAAAAACGTGACACGCAAGTTACACATTTGGAGGAAAAACATGCATAAAATGTGCATTAGGATATTTTGTTCAGCCTTTTTCTTGCTTCTGTTGAGGTGAAGCTAAAACCTACATGGTCCGAAAGTAAAATAAAGTCATGTGGATGAATGTTGACTCAACATATCGCACCTGACATTTTCTTTAATCTAATAAATTACGGTTGCTGACAACACACATGTGTCCATGAGGCCAGATGACTCAAATACTCCTATTCCTACTGATTGTGTGTCATCCATTTAATGAATCAGTGAGCAAGAACGTCCTAAAGCTGCATGAGGATGAGACTGAAATCCTCCTAATTGGCCCAAGAAGTAAGAGATAAACATGTTCTTGCCAAACTGGGACATCTGGCATCGCAGTCATGAGCGTTTTAGACTAGATTTTAAAGCCCATTTTCATTTGTTGACCAAAGCTGCCTTTAATTTTTTATTTCATTTGTGCAACACAGCGAAGGTGAGACCTCTACGGACCCAGCGAGAACCTGAAAAGCTTGTTCCACCTCGTCTTGACTACTGCAACGCTCCATCTACTGGCCCAAAACTATTCAGCATGCTGCTGCCAGGAAGTTTTTTAATAAAAACTAAAATGTGACATCATATAACTCCTGTTTTATATGACACTCCCTGTATCTTTTAGAATTTATTTTAAAGTCTCTCTCTCTTAGTTTTTTTAAGGAATTAAATAGCCTCACCCTATTTTATATAACAGGCTCACTATTGTTTTATAATCCTTCACGTCCCCGAAGATCATCCACAGCTGCTCTTTTAACTGTTCCCTAGGTCACCACAAAAACCTTTGGGGATGCTGCTTTTAGCCACAACGCCCCAAAAACATGGAACACTCTGCTATTAAATACTTGATGACTCAGTGGACAGTTTCAAACAACAAGTCAAAGCCCACATTTTTTAATATAGCCTATAACTAGCAGCTGTCTGTTTGAATATTATATGATTTTCTCTAATCTGTTTAATAACTGTGCGACTGCAAATGCTAGTTTATGAATAGTAGCACTCATTTCCCCCTCTCCTCATTGTGCATGTTCTCAACATGTGTTTTATCTATATACTTCATATAAATAAAGTTCATCTGAGTTCATTCAGAAGATGTCCCTGATGGAGATGAATTTGTCCAATGAGTAAACTATCTGACAACTTGTAGCTTGTAATATTTAACTTAACAATGTCCAAAGGTGATACAGAAGTTAATGATCAGGTTGGTTCAGAAGAAAAGGCTGCTGAGCCTAAATTCAGTCCTTCTCACCAAAAGAAAATCAGACAAGCGCCGCAGAGAGCAGCATGTCAGTGCTTCTCGTTAAACACAAAACCCTCCATCAGTTTCAGATTCAGGTGAGCAATTTCGTGTTTTTCATCAAACTGTAGATTTAAAAGAAATAAACGTTTTTATTGCTGCTAACAAAACAAATGTGTGGATCTGTTTCTAGCAGCTGTAAGCAGAGCGAGGATGAAGTTTGAGAACATCTTGGAGGAGATCGATGGTTTCGGGCCTTTCCAAATCGCCATCATCGTCCTGCTCTGCAGCCCTCGAATAGTTCTGCCCTGTCACTTCTTATTGAATAATTTCATCGCCGCAGTGCCTCCTCACCACTGTGACATCAGCACCTTGGATGACGGAGGACTCCTCGGAAATCTAACTCAGCAGCAGAGGCTGACCGTCAGCGTTCCTGTGAGAGAAAATGGGGACCCGAAACCCTGCGAGATGTTTGCAGAACCTCAGTTTCAACTGTTATCCAACAGATCCGACAGCAACGGGCTGCAGACGGTTCAGTGTGAGAATGGATGGCTTTATGACAACTCCACCTTCAGCTCCACCTTGGCAACAGAGGTACATCCACAAAACATCATAAACCAGGGTTTGGTTTTGTTTATGGGTTTAAATGATGTGACAAAGAGTTTACTTCATACATTTATGAAGAAATTTATTTTCTGAGGCTGATTCTGATATTTTTATTACACTATTATCTCTAAATTTCAAAAGATTTAGGCTAAAAAGTCAATAAAATAAAAGGGATTTGGTGTACCTCCACTAGAAATACAGTATGTTCCTGGCATTGTGGGACTTTTTAAATTGTATTTAGACTATGGAGATTATTCCCTATCTTTATTCAAGAGCGTAGTATATAAATTTGAGAGCAAACTTTATTGATTTTACTCAAACAACCTCTGCTTGTGCTCAGATTTGCTCCACTTGTGCTCAAACTGTGTGCTCGCACTCGGATACAATGTTGCTCGAGCTCAAACTTCAACTCTTCTCCTCGCACTCAGGTTTCTTCTGCGCGCTCGCTAAATTTCTGCTCACGGATTTCTCCACTCCAAAGTCAAGGATCTCAAGTTTGTTTGTTTCTTTAACATTTTTTTATGCTGCTATTACTTCCTTCAGATACATCCAAATGGTGTTTACCCTTGCTATACTATAGTAAGTTCAACTGATTTAATTGTAAATATGCAGGTATGCAAATAGGGACGTGTTTAAGATATTAACATTATGTGAAATCCTTCTAATAGGGCAGAATTTGACAGCAAGGGTAAACACCATTTGTTTACCTAATAAAAACAATTTTAACATACACACACGACATGTTACACCAGTTGCATTTTTTAAATAGCAGCAGCGCTCACAGCTAAACACTAGCTAAAGCTAATCATATTATCATGGATGTATCTGAAGGAAGTAATAGCAGCATAAAAAAATGTTAAAAAGACAAACAAACTTGAGATCCTTGACTTTGACTAAAACAAGGAGGCAGGCTCCATTTCATTGGTCAAACTGGGCCTTCTATTGATTGGATGAAACTTACATTGGACAGAAACTTAGCGAGCGCGCAGAAGAAACCTGAGTGCGAGGAGAAGAGTTGAAGTTTGAGCGCAGGAAAATGTGCGCGAGCAACATTGTATCCGAATGCGAGGGGAGGGTTTTGAGGGACAAATTACAAAATTTGAACGTAAAATCAATAAAGTTTGCTCTCGAATTTATATACTACGCTCTTGAATAAAGATAGGGAATAATCTCCATAAAACTTCAGTAAATAAGATTTCTTTTCATCAACAAATCACTTACTATACAATGAACAACTTAACTCTCTCTTCACCTGTGATCTCCTCTTCTAGTGGGACCTCGTCTGTGATAGAAAAAGCCTGACCAAAACCACCAACACAATCTTCTTTATGGGATCGATGATGGGCACGATAACTTTTGGATTTCTCTGTGATAAGTATGTGTGTGACAAATATGTCCACTCGTAACATTTTGATGATAAAGAGTAACATCTGGCAGCTCTAATGGTGGATTGTCTTACCGTTCACTCACTTAAACATGAGATTATTCAGACCAGTAACATTTATCAATACACGTTTTAAAGGAAATTTACATCACAAAAACTTCATGTTCGCATTCCTCTCTTGAACCGACCATTAGGTATGGGAGGAAAAACACTCTCTTGGCCTCGTACATCATGGCGATGGTGTTTGGCTTCGCCAGCGCATTTGCAAACTCCTACATCCTGTTTGCAGTGCTGAGATTTCTCACTGGGTTTGGGCTGATGGGAATCAGCAACAACTCAGTGGTTCTGAGTGAGTAGTTTACCAGACAAGCCTAAATTATCAACACATACAGTGAATTATATAAATGGAAACTAATATGAAGCCTCAGGCATCCGAATGAGTCAAATCAAGTTGATGTCTTTCAACGTTACAGTCTTTTTAGTGCCAGAGTTCCTCTTTTTGTTGCTATACTTCCACTGCAGCTCAACAGGGAAACACAAAGAGGAGAATTTGATGCTTAAAAAGACTGTAAATGTGTCAGATATCCACTTGATATGACTAACTCAGACTGATGTGGGTTTTGTCCCCCATCACTTACATTGAAAGCACATTTAAAGAGGCTCCTTTAATGGTCAGCATGAACAGGATGACACAGTGAGGAAAACCTCTTTCACTGTTTATATGGACAGCTGACTGCTGTTTTAAGACACACTTGGAAAACCAAACCGTAGAGGTGGAAGATCAACAAACACTCACATGTGTGAGTCATTTTGGAAGTCACCAACAGAATTAGTTTCACATTTTGGAAAGTACATGTGCTTGTCAAGTACAAAATAGATAAACTTTGGCAACTCCCTGTCTGTATGGTAAATATGAAACTGGAGCCAGCCAGCTTAGCTTAACACAAAGGCTGGAAACTAGGGGAGACAGCAAGCCTGGCTCCGTCCAAAGAACCAAAATCTGTCCACCAGCACCTCTAAAACTCACTAATTAACTTTGATTATAAAAATCAAAGTGTAAAAACGAGCATTTCATGCTTGTCTGAGGGCTCGTGCGTCAGACTGTTTCCTGGCAGGCAGCAGTAACTTCCCGGAGTTTCTGCTGGTTGCCTGGCAACTGCTGAGAGCAGTTAAATAGGGTATTTAAGATACAGGGAGTTTTTAAAAGTTCAATGTCTAATCTGATCATGATCATTTAACCAAAAATCCCGTTGAAATCCAAAATGAAACAGAAGGAAACTGCTGCATATTTACTTAAAAATTTTTTTTGTCTCTTGCTTCCCCCTGCAGGCATTGAATGGGTGGATGTAGATCATAGGTCATTTATCGGTGTGATTGGCAGCCTGTCCTGGTCCGCAGGTAACATGCTGCTGGCCGGGTTTGCATTCCTGGTGAATGACTGGCGGACACTGATCATGACTGTTACAGGCCCGCTGGGGTTAGCAGTTTTGACCTGGTGGTAAGTGAGGTATCTTTTTTTTTTTTTTTTATCTCCATGTACTGGGATGGTTGGCTATTAAAAACTGTTGTTTAAGATATTAACAAGTTCCTTTTGCTCCTTCAAGTTCAGTGCTTTGGCTCCAAATAAAGCCTTTACAGTTTAAACCTGATCAGCATGGTAAGATACAGATGATACCTTGTTGATATGAGTCCTCTTTATACATCTGCTTAAGGGGATAAATATGTTTTTGACTTAGTGACGATCCTTGTTTTAGAACATAATTTCTCTTGGAAGTTTTTCAACATGAGATTTGTGTCCACTGGTTATTTATTATTTTGAATATGATTGTAGGTGGATTCCTGAATCTGCTCGATGGCTTTTAGCCAATGGTAAAATGGAAGAGGCCCAGTATTACCTTGACAGATGTGCTAGGATCAACAAGAGACAAAAACTGTCGTCCAAATTCAAAGTAGAGGTAAATGTCATAACTTAAAGGTGAATTGCTTTGTATAAAACTTTATTTTATTGATGTTAGTAAGAAAAAATTGTTCAATTTATGTGTTGCGTTAGCTCATTTATCTCGGTGTCCACAGGTCAATTCCCTTTTTATATGAGCACATAATTTAAAAACCTAAAACTTTTAAAAATTGAAAAGATGTCAGATCCACTTGTACATGTCACTTAATTCAACTTATATCTCTTCCTCTGCACAGACACTCTCCAACATACAATTCTCAGAGAATCAGGACAAAAACTACTCTTATCTTGATCTATTTAAGACCCCAAAGATGAGACGGTTAACTCTGCTGACTGGGATTGTGTGGTGGGTATCTCCTCAAAAAAAAAAAAAGACCTAAAGATATAAAACATATGTATTAAATCAGATCAGTGATCTCTTCTTCATCTCTACTCTGCAGGTACGGAGTTGCCTCGACGTATTACGGAATCAGTCTGAATATCAGCGGATTCGGTTTAAACATGTACCTCACACACTTCATCTACGCCGCCATTGAAGTTCCCGCCAAGCTGATGGTCTACTTCTTCCTCAACATCATTGGTCGGAGGAAGTGCCAAGCTGGCACGCTGTTACTGACAGGAACCTGCGTCGCCATAAACATCTTTGTTCCCAAAGGTCATGGTTTTACATTTGCCAGAAATGACTGTTTTTGAACTGTACATTATTTGTGGGTACTAATTTGTCTTGTTTTACTACGGCTACTACTTCTTCTATTGGTTTTTGTGTAGTTAACAGAATTATAAAGTGTTATATGTTTTGTTAAATTAGATTAAATAATTCATTTCAGTTCCATTTTTATCAGGTTTTTCGTAAGGTTGCAATTCTTTATATTTTTCCAGCAAACCAAATCTCATCAAAAGACCAAAATCAACAATGTGTCACTCTGTCTGTTAATATTTTCTGACTTCTCTACTCTGTCTATATAGTCTAAGTTTTTAGCTGGGTGCTGTAGTTTTTAGCAAACGTTACCTAAACAGGATGAAATAGTGCATTTGTTGGGGGACTATTTTCAGTGGCAGATGAATCCACATTTGGTGCTCTCTATTGAGTATTTCTGGCAGCGGGATGGTGTGTGTGTGTGTGTGTGTGTGGGATTGAGTCAAAATAAATGACAATGCGTGTGTTCATGGTGATGAAGGAACATGTCACCCAGTGCAGCAGTGTGACTCACTGATGTGTTTTAATAGTTTTAGGACAAAAATAGCTCTATGGCAAGAGGAATATGATATGCCAGGCTTCTAAATACACAGTCAAAACATACAGAAAAAAACAATTAACACGTTTATGCACTCGTTCTCTGTAGATCTGTGGCTTCTGCGTGCTGTTGTGGCCATTCTTGGCAAAGGCCTATCAGAAGCTTCCTTCACGACTGTCTTCCTCTACACGACTGAGCTTTATCCCACAGTTGTCAGGTCAGTCATTGTTTCCACAGCCTAATTCAACTGCTACATCACCAGGGTTTTATTTGTGTATGTATACAGAAGTAGTCCCGGTGTTACTGGGCCTACTGGACTCCATTTTAGATGATGATGGTGGGTACTGATCACCAATGTAAAGACCCATGTTGTAAAATAATGCATTTTCCTTTAATAGTATCATTTACATTTTAATTTAATTGTCCTGTGTTGTAATCTGTCTTATGTACATCACGTCACCAGGCTATTGCCAGTTATCATTATCATATGCTTGTTGTTATTCCTTGTTGGACTAAAGCCAGACATGTTAAAGATAAGCTGTTTTATTATGATATCTATTGCCATAAATATAATTTAATTTAACTTTAATTACATTTCATTTATTATAACGTTGTTTTTTTTTAATGTTCTTTGTGCTAATTTTATTTCTCTCTATACCGATGTCATATCTTACCCCCTTTACATCATTTTTCCAACAGTTTTGATGTGATTGGTGCACAGTTTGGACAGTAATTTACAGACAGCAATACCCTATTTTGTACTATATTCTTTATTTTATTCTGTTTCTAGTCTTGTTCTATATATATTTATTCAGACTTGCTGAGTTGAACAACTGAATTTCCCCCCATGGGAATCAATATAGTGTTATTTTATCTCAGACTCAGGGGAAAACTAAAAACGATTATGCTGATTATAAATCCAGTGAAATACCTCAAAAACACTGCTCCTTCCTTACTTGCAATAAGGCCACACTCAGGTTCTCTCACTGCGCTGTCTATTCCTTCTGTCTCACCAGACAAAATGGTCTGGGTTACACCAACTTTGTGAGTCGTCTGGGAGTATCAGTTGCTCCGCTCATCCTGCTGCTGGAGGACATCTGGGCTCTTCTTCCTCAGTTCATCATCTGCTCTGTGGCCATCATATCTGGCCTGGTGTCTCTCCTGCTTCCGGAAACTCTGAATACGAAGCTGCCGGAGACCATTGATGATATAGAAAAGCCAAGGTTGGTAAAATAGTTACATTAAAGCCACACTATACATAGGATTTCAGTTAGTTTTACTTTGCTGCCATCCTGTGGTCTTACCCAGAGTTACACCGAGAGCCTTTGCCTATTTTCAAATGACAAACACCGTCTATTGCTGTATAAAATGAAATCATCAGCCAACAATCAACTTAAAGTTTAAAAAGGATTATAGCAAAAAAAGAGAGTATTAATAATATTCTTTACTGTTTTGATTCATTTCAGGAGGAATCACGTCTCCTCTGACTCCTTGGAGTCTTCAGGAGTTTTCCTGGAGTCAAAGGACTCAACAGACACTTCGAAGAAATGAGTACTGTGAAACCAGGACTTTGTTTCTGTGCTCATATGCATCATACAGAAGTACCACAATGTGCACAGATTATCCCTTCTATGCTATTTGGAAGAAAACTCAGGTCAAAATGTGTGTGTACCTCAAACAATTGCTTTTTAACTCCTTTCTCTCTTGTTTTTTTTAAATCTCTCATTTGATGGTTTTGTTGGGGTCTTGTGGTGGGCTTGTGTTGGTTGGGTGGAGAATGTGGGTTTGTCTTTAGAAATTATGAATTAAAATGTGAAGAATAAATGTGTTTGTTTTTTGTGTGATTTGTAACCATCAATAAAGTCCAACATTGAGGATAATTTATTCATAAAGCATAAACTGAATACATTGCTTAGTCTGCTTTTTGGGATTATTTTTGTGGGTTTCAGTACACCACTGACTCTAGTAAAATAGGATAATGTGAACTTTGTGTCTGGTAGATTATTTGCCAAACATTGCCAAATCTTCTCTGGCAATGCCAAACAGCTTATTTTGTTGTTGCTATTGACTCCTGTTGATTCCTGACTCCTGTTGACTCCCTTGAGATTGGCAGAGAAGAAACAAATTTTTCATGGGCGCAACCCACATACCCGGCTGTGCTGCTCATCCCACAAATGCATGTTCCTTACAAATGTGGCACCATTTATGAGGGAAATAAACAGGCTTTCCAACGGTATAAGATTTATTGCAAAGAAGCATTGTTACAACAAAGGAATAATCTACCAAACACAAATTTCCTTACTTTTCGTGCTAAGTTTAGTCTTCTCTCCTCACACTTCCATCTGCGTTGACTTCATCGCATGTTTTAAAACTTTCATAGTGGTTTCAAGGATGCTCCGTTGAAGCTGTTGCACATGTTTATTTAAGAATAAATGAATATACAGGTCCCCAATGTATTTGCAATCTTTTGATTATAGGAACTAGCATAGATCATTTAGATTGAATCACATTCAACATAACCTTTTGCACAAAGTAAGAACCTGTAAAACAAAACTTCAGATGTACAGAAAACAGTTAATTAAGTGTATGGGTGTAAACATTAAAGTGTATGAAAACATGAGTGTAAGATGTTCACATAAAGTGCATATAGTATCATAAAAATATAAAACAAAATGTGTCAAAGAGTGCATATTTATCAATCTCAGGAGTAATAGTAATCCAATTCAGAATCACATTTATGGGCCAAAGTAAATTAAAAACATGTCTCCATTCTGAGAAATAATATTCCTTGGAAGCTGTTTCCTTATAACTTGTCTTCACAGGTGGTGCTTATCCCTTTCCACATGCTACGTATTGTTCCCAACAAGCCTCTCCAATTTAGCATTTTTTAAAAGTTACCAACACTGAATCATCTCTAATCTTAAGCCTAAAAATAACCAATGGATTTTGTTGGCAGCCCTACACACCTCTATTGGAAGTATAAAGGTTACCTTATGGACCTGATTCAGGGCAAAGAAATGTTAAAGAACTCCAGCGATTTAGCATGGTGCTCCTATTATTTTAATCATGATGAAAACTGGGACAATTTGCCAGTGAATGTTGAAAACTGGGGCATTTTAGTGTTTTACAGATGCTTGTTGGGACTTGAGGCACCCAGCTCCAAACCAGGACATCTGGTCACTGTATACAGACAAGAATACCTACATACAGGGTATTACCAAGATTCTAAGAAATCACTAAAATCATGTTTACCCTCGCTGGATCTTTTTAACTTCTCTGTTTACCAATGACTTGTTAACAATCACATCTTTTCTGCAATTTCCTGCAAACTCCTGGCTAGCTTACTGCACAAGCTAATGGCTATACTGGCAGGAATATCGACATAGGCCTTCAAGGTATTCCTGAAAGTGTGAGAAATTGTAAAAATTGTATTTACTTTTATTGGGTTTTATCAAATATTATGTTTGAT
This sequence comes from Euthynnus affinis, assembly GCA_029490765.1. NCBI lineage: Eukaryota > Metazoa > Chordata > Actinopteri > Scombriformes > Scombridae > Euthynnus > Euthynnus affinis. The sequence goes on from CM055852.1 coordinate 27,288,307, forward strand.
GATTGCAAACTTGATCGCAACTTGTTGGAAAAGCTGCTGCAAATGTAGTCATTTTGCGTTACAATGATTATAAAAAGATGCTGTACTGATTGTTGTGTCATTATCATCATCATCAGCCAATGTCCAGTCATATTTACATAGGTGTTACCTGCGTAAATACTACTCACACTCTCAATACTACTCTGTTAAATAAGCTCATGCCAATACCAATTGCTGCCACAGCTCCCTCCACCACCCCAGCTCTCCTTATGTGATGGGCTTCGGTTATTGACTTTACTATTTGTTTATTAAGGGAGATCAGTTCTCCCTGCAGAATCTTGATAGCTGCATGGATTCTTTGAGAGCTCTCTCGAACAGCAGGGCCTTTTGTGCCAAATCAAACTCTATAACTATTTGCTGTAAGCGATCAATTCCTTGGTGTGTCTCCGACTAAACATTGGTTTTGGCATCTGCCCCCAAACTCCAGCCAGTGTGAGTTTTCCCAAGCTGGACTGATAGATGTGCTTGGAAATCTTTCTTGAACGTCTATATTCTCCTCAAAGTCTTGTCTCTACGATCTCGGCCACCGTGTCCACAGTTGGCCTTGTGTCCTGTGTCTGAGGTGTCTTTTTACAGCAGGGCATAGCCCGCAGCACCTCTTTGAATCCTTTGGTCATTAATATGTAAAGGAAGGGGTCCACTAGAGGGCTAAGGTAGAGCAGCAGGTGAGACACTAGCCCCAGGTACTGCACTGTGTCTCCAAAGGACAGAGCCTGCAGGAGGACACTGAGGATGAAGGGGGTATAGAGAAAGGTGTAATTGCCCCAGATTGCAGCTATTCCCCACACCATCCTCCTTCTCTCTGGGGTTGAAGGGTTTGATCTGGAACAAATCAAGGCCCTCCAGGAGTCCACGGCAAAGAAAAGGAGGAAAGGGAAAGGGCTGAGCAGAGCCACTGCGAACCACAGGTTGTAATGCAGCACGGCGAGGGCCAGGACAGCAAATGGGGCGGCCCATGCAACCAGGGCGACCAGGGCAGACCGCCGGATGTTGCCGCAACAGCCAACACACTGCGGGAAGGCCACAAGGACATGGTGCTCCTGGGCTATAAACAGCATGAGGGTGATGTTGGAGATTATACCGAAGTAGAAGATGAAGTCAGTGGGGTTAGAGGAGGTAGCGGCCTCGCTCTGCACATGTTGGCCCGGATGGGGACGACTGAAGAAACTGATGACGTCAGAGACCAGGAGGAACATGACATGCTTGGGGATTTTGTTCCCACCTGAACAGAGAAAAAGATACAGAAATTACTAATGATGATAAGATACTTCTATCAGGCTACATACTACAATTCTTGCTAGTACTAATTCTAATGCTAATATTGCTACTGCCAATACTATGCTGACTTTTGTTACTACAACCATTAGTGCTACTGGTTTTTCTAATATTACCATTTACCTATTAGTACAAATACACTATTGCTGATACCTACTTCAAACTACCACCTCTGCTACCGATTCTAAACCTAATATTTTGTCTATTAGCTCAACTATGACTGCTACTACTAGCTAAACTGTCTTAAAATATGCATCTTTCCTGTATTTAAACAATATCACGTCTCTCCCATCCCCCTCCCTACGAAGGTCAGCTATGAGTGTGGCTGTTCAGAGCAACTTTAAACATATTTCATTTCCGACGTGATCGGGAAACACGTCATGAGAACCGGCTCTGAGCAACCATAAATCAAGCTTAAGTGCTTGTCGGGTCGTCTTACAGCATATGAAACCTCCTCTCCTAGAAACTGTCAGAAACCAACACTCCCACAAACTTGCCAATATTGCTATTGATACTAGGACTACTGATATTGATACTGTAACTACAGATACCTCTGATACTTAATACAAGACTCCAGCAAGGTACACGTGAAGAAAAAACAAATTAAATGTAACAAAGCATAAGCATGGTTTATCTCCTTTTTCTTTGGGCATTTTCTACCCCTACAAACACCAACTGCCTTTGACTGAGGCTATGAACATAACCCAATAGGAAGGCTTTAATGGAGTTCAAAAGACGTGTAGTTTTAGGAACTGCTTCACATCAAACTACAGAATTTAAATGCAAGACAACAATGGTTATGTAACCAAGATTAAAAAAAAAAAGGTTTACTTTTCAAGCAAGATTAGCAGAATTTTACTCTAAACGTCTAGACATTGACCCACTAATCTCCAGATTAATACTTACTGGGAAATTTACAAATTCCTCACTTTCTTATTATATTTGTGCATTGTTTTGTTGTTGTGTATTTTCGTGATCTGCTCTATGATTGGAGTATAACTGATTGGAAAATTTATGACCTAAGAGCAGAGTGAAGACAAACCTTTGGACAAACTCTTGAGGATGTAAATAGCCAGTCCGATGGCAGGCAGCCCAATTGCGAAGGTCAACCAGTTGATCACCTTGGCCACCTGAACAGTGGTGGGCAAGGTGGCATTGAGGTTGCCTGTGACGTTGAGGACGGGAACAGTTGTCACCGTGTCGCTGTCAGCCATAGAAGGCCATGCAGTGGCTATTTATGTGTTCAGCTGTTCAGATAAGCATTGAGATCCTCAGAGGGTGTCGCTCAGCTGATGTTGTGGATGCAGCAGGTTGTAATGAAGAAAATCTCAGACTAGTTTCAGTCAAAAGCAAGAGCCAAGTCATTCCTTTATAAGACCAAAAAGAAGCACATAACAGTTGCACATGTCAACATTTAAACAAAGGATTCAGTGTATATTTGTTTTAAAGGTTGACAGGCCGGGCTAGATAACAGAGTGCTCTGTCATCTGTGTCACCACTGACTGCTGATGTGTAAAGTCTATCCAAACTGAGCACTGCGCTTCAGTCCAATCTAATACTTCTGCACTGTCCTCACTCACATTTTCTACATATGTCTTGGCTTGACAAAGAAAGGGAAACATGCTGTAGGAGTTTTCTTACAAATAAATTTGATTTCTCCTTAAAAACTTAATACTAATACTTCTAGCAGAGCTTTGGGGAGGTTACACATATTTTTTGTAAACTGTGTGGAACATACTGAGCATTAGTGGTTTTGGGTTCAACTGTTTTTTACACTGTGAGAACAAAAATAAAAGGTTTTGGTTGATGTATCACATTAAACCTGAACTAACTTTTGGCCACTGGGGGGGCAAGAGAAATACCAAAACAAGCTGACAGCCAAAAAGCCCTGACATCATTATAACCTTAAAAATGAATTAATTTGTAACGTCAATAGGCAGCATATTTGATGCCATATTTGTGTGCGCCTCAGTCCAGTATCCACTCTCCTTTTAGCTCCGGTTTGGTCTCCACCGACTCCTGACAATGTCTTTTTCGCTAATCTAGATGTTCCACTTTCAACACCAGCTATTTTTGTCTGCTGTTTGGTGCTGGGCAGGTAGTGTACCGTGGATGTATCTGAACTTGTTTACTGAAAACAGTTGCAAGCTGATGCTGGAAACAAGGTTGATGAGATCACTGACACTGCATAAGACAGTAAATTTCCCATAAAAACAAAACTATGAGCTAAAAGAGACTAAAAAGCTTTGTATAGCCACTGAGTTAGTAAGAATTATCCGTGCATTTAGGACTACATCACATAGTCATTTGAGTTAATGTTGTGGTTAAATACTTCTTTCAACATGATAGAGAAACGTCAATATCCCAGTCGGCTGCTGAAGCCAGTATTACCCTATCTTAATATTTAGCATTGTCAAATTGATTAATTTAAATGATTAACTTACCTGTGACAAACACTGAGTCATCTTCCATCCATCAAAAGCACCTTTGTTGTAATCCAAAAAAAAAAAAGAAAAAAGACTTTACTGCTGAAAAACCCTCAAATGGTTATGCGATCAGCATCACAGACAGAGAGCACGTCCGTTTGAATATCAATGAAAATGTTTAGTTTGAGTTTTGTGTGCGTGCGTCAGGGCTTTGTGTAACAGTATGTGACATGGTTCTTTCTAAGAAGCAATTTATTGCTGAGCCTCTTTATCACCGCAGAGCTCAGCTGGCTGCTTTGAATGTGGCTGAATATTGTCCAATCATTTACATATATTCCACTGTGTGTTCAGGATAATGCTGAAGTGAATATTTGCATAAAAAACTGATGTCAATATGTCAAATGAGCCTTCATCTTAACTACTTACCGCATGTTTGTGTGCAACTACAGTCAATTAGCCTCTAAGCTTCTAGCTTTGGGATCAGTTTACTTGCCAGCAGAGTGTTCAGCCTGTGAAAACAGTTGTATAATGTCCTCTGTGGTTCTGGAGGAGCTTTGTCTAGTCTTAGAAAGTAATCCAGCATTTACCAGACAGGGAGGGCCTAACAAAAACATGCAGTATTGGAATTGTAGCGCTTTTTGGAGCTTAACCCATACTAAGGACTAAAAGTCAGAATGTCTCGGCCTCTGCTGCTTCAACTTTAGAGAGGATGCATGATGCACATTTCTAGGTCTATATTTATATTCCGGGGCTCTACTAGAATATCTTTGTCCTTTATGCAGCAACTCAGTTGAGCTCTCTAATAAAGGCCATCCAACTCCTGCCTCTTTAAAGACCTCCAACTGAGGAGACCCCTCTGTCCTGATTGTGCAGTTTCTGGAGGGTTCGTAAACAAGAACAGTGGTCGGATTTCACTTATTTTCCCCGTTCTTTACTAATAAACTTATAAACTCAAATATATCCGTACATGTTTGAGCCTGAATCCGTTTAAACTTGATGGATGAACTGAATTTTTCTTGTGATTAAAATAGCACTTTTGTTCTTAATATATCCATGGTTGAAACGAGTTACAGGAAGTCACCAGAACAGAACGTAATTGGTTGCTATGGCTCTAACACACAGATCTTCCTGAGCTGCCTTCAGCCAAATAATTAGCTTGCTTAGCTTTGGACAATGTAATGGCCAAACAAAGCTTTTTTTTTAATGTACTATTTTAGAAATAGCAAGAGTTGAGAAAGAAGAAACATCACTGGCTCCATCGACTGAGTCCACCAGACTCATTATCCCACAACGAGGTTATCCCGGCCGGTATAGCACTCTCTCCCGGTCAGCCTGACCCAGGTCCACCCTCCCATTTATGTGCAATTTATGAACCTATTTCACAGCCACATTTGTAGGTATTTCTCTGCACAGTCAAGAATGTAAAATTAAGGTGCTTGTCATCAAAGTGTAATGGACATTTTTTCTTGCTTGGATTTGGTTTTCACCTTCTATGCCATCTGGGTTTATGTTTAGCTGATTGACAGTGTTATGTGCTGTAACGCTGATGCACAACCAGTCTTGCCAAATTATTGCAAATATGCTGTATTTTACACTGGAAAGGTTATAAAAGACCACTTTCTGTCTGTGCTGTCGTGTACAGCCTTTATAGACTGATGCTCTGTTGGTTGAGTATGTTGGATAGGAAGCGTTTTGCCTTTGTGATGCAGAACATTGCGTCACAAAGTAAACTGGTCGCTTGTTGTTTTTTTTTTCAGTTTGTATGTGTTTGTTCTTTTTTTAGTTCTAACATTTCATAAGTCAGGTTTTTTTTCTGGAGAAAAAAAAATGACAGCCAGCTGCAACTAAATTTTAACTCTTTTCTTTTATGAACATGCAGTTCAGGTAACATTCATTTGTTCTTACATGAAGTGAAAAGCAAAGCAATAGTAGTATACTAAAGATCACACATATGATAAACATATACGACCTGACACAGATCATATGAATTAGGTTTGATATATATGACATTTGACAACAATTGTACTCTCAATTCAGTGTTTACATCTTCCAGTTCTAGGATTATTTATTTATTTATTCATTCATTTTTTTAAAACTACACTTCCCTAGATCCAGTACTACACTCGTAGTTCTTCCAGTGTGCAAAGTAGAGCTGCAAATAGGGTCATAAAAGACCCTATCTTTGTTATGAAAAAGTAAAAAAGGTTTATTTCATATGTAACTTTATTTCTCAGAATTGAAGGAGAAATAATTGAAACTGATGGCCTTAAAAGAACATGGTGACAGTGAGGAAAATATTTCTGTGCTGCGGGTCCTCCTGTCAGCCAATCACAAAGCTTCAAATTCTGGGTTTCAAATAATCCCTCCGGTGCTCTAAAATCGATGTTGTTCATTGAAAGAACAAACAGTTACACAAATAACACAAATAACATAGCAGCTCAGTGCAAAGATCATGATTCAAACAATATGCAGCTATATGGTTTCAGCGATAGCAGCGTCTAAAGCAGCCACCATAGCAACGACCCATGAAAAAAAATCTTCATGATAACCCACAAACTAAACATCATATACAGTCACTGACCAAAGATTATGAAAATAAAACGCACATTTCTTGCCTGAAATGTTGGCAAAATGCATTTTAGTACCAACAGTATCTTAAAATACTGCATTTTCCACTGAGAATAAAAAGAATTCAAGGACAGAAACTTGACATTTGATGTGATGTGGACACAGGCCAGTAGAAAAGAATTGGACAAATAAATGTAGGCATCTCACAATTTTAGACCCATTATTGTGAAACTAATATGTTTTGCACTATGGACCAAGCTGTTATACGTTTTGATGTGAGACTGGGTTGTTGGAGCTGCTGGTAGGTAGAACTTGTTAGCTTTAGCAACATGCTAGGTGTTTCCAACTGTTTCCAGTCTTTGAGCTAAGCTGAGATCGTGGCAGCATCGACAGACAGAATAATATTAAGAGAATAATAAAAAAACTAACGATTACATTTCTCTGCAGGTTTTCCACGTGTTTTCAGCGGGTGGACAATTTGACTTTCTGTTATCTGATATTTGATGAAAGCCCAACAATTAGTCTAATAGAGTTGATGAATAACAAATGGAAATCAACCAAAACCATAAATATTGCTCTGGCAGCATTCACATAGGGGAAATGAATTGTTAGGACACCAGCGGCCTTTCAGCCTTTCAGATCCTCTAACACGTTAAAACCCATCAAAGGATCATCCTTCTGCTTCATTGTTCACTTGTCGAGATGTGAGAGAACCTCCGTTAGCCCCCCCTTAGCTCTTTTCTGCCTGTCTTTACAGACATTGTGTTCAGGTCTTGCTACAGTTGACCTGTGACCAGCAGGATGCTCTAAGATACTGTGAACAGAGCTATTGTTTCTGTGAAAAGGCCCGGGCATGTTGCTTTGAATCATGGGAAAAACAGCAGGATGCTGGTGATGGTACGGTCAAAAAAATCTGCTGACAAAATCAATCCTGCAGATTCTTGCAATGCATTTGTGATTATCTCCTGTTTGTGTTTCTTACATGAGCTGATACGGTTTCTTATTTTATCAGCCTGTCTTTATTTTTTACGCAATCTATAATAACACAGTTTCTGAAAATGATACGAAGCCTGCTGCGTGTGTAGTTTGCAAAACTATTGACACGGTTATGTATCTGCAGTTGAGGGGGCAGCACTTTGACTCACCTTCCTTCAGATCAGCGTCTCTAATGGCGCCAGTGAGAGACCAGAGCAGCATCAGTTCCTCCGCATTGTGACAAAAATAGCAACTCTCGCAAACCAATACAACCATCTGTGTGCTGAAAACCACAACATGTCCCCCTTCTCAACGGTGCTTCGCGTTGGTAACAATGCATTCTGGGTTTGAAAGAGTTTCATGAGAGGGAGGAGATATGCATGAACCCATAAGATAGTATTAAGTTAATTCTTAATTACTAGACCGTGATGCATGAAGCTTATTGGTCAGAAATACTGATGTCATGAGTCCAAGTTCTCTAGAGTCATTAAACCTTTTTTTTTGGTCAAAATTTGTCAAAATTTCCATTGTAAGCTCAAGATTGTATGTTGAATTAGCTATAAGACTGTGATGGTCGCACTGTCAGCCACACAACTACATTAAGTTTCTTTTACATTTGTAGTGCACTTTTTTCCTTCAGTTAATTTTAATTACATTTCACATTGCATATAAATACAATGCACATGTATTGTATATACAACATATTCATTTTTATTTTATATATTATAGTTTTGGCAGTACATTAGTTCTATTTGAAGTGCACACATTTAGTTAACTTCTGTACAGTCATTAGTTTAAGTTCTAATTTTCTTATTTTGAGTTACCAGGAGGGACATCCGGCCGGGGCCTGGGCAAAGGATTTGCGCCAGGAAGTGGAAGAACCAAATACAGGAAATGGTCAATTGGGGCAAACCAAGTCTTGCTGCTGCATGGGGATGGACTGTTTGTAAATTTAATTATATTGTTTCTCTTTGGTGGATGTTTAGTTGGGTATTTGTTACCCCTTTTTTTGTGTCTTGGTCTGATTAAACAGTATATATGTTCCCCTTTGTGTTCAGTTTGTCAGGTCTGTTAGTAGGGTTAAGTTCACTTTAGGCCCAAAACTTTATTTGCCATATTTTGTTATTTGTACTTTATTTATTTTATTTATTTATTTATTTTTAAACCACCCGAGGGTCCCTTACAAAGACCTTTATTATATATTTGTTACAGTTATAATCCTTAAGATTTGTTGACCTGGTGACAGCAGGTGAGGTGTAATACTCTTTTAACGGCCATTTTCGTCACAATGACAATATAAACGCAACTGGCGTGCAACTGCCGTATCTGTTTACAGTACAAACTCATACTGGTGTGATGAAGAAGTCATTCCAAAATAAACTGCTGCCTGATTTCACAAGCTCGTATTGTTCATTTAACCGCTCAACTGTGGATTCTCCTTCCTTGTTCCAAAGTTGAATATACATTTGATGAGCTGCCTGTGTTAAAATTAGAGAAAAATATCATTTTTTTCCTATTTAATATGTATATTTTTTCCTGTGGTTACTTCCCAAAAAGCTACAATATCTCATACAAAGGTAGGCAATTTAAATTCAGCACAGGAAAATGTTGGACTCACCATTAACAATGACAACTACTACTATAGAGATAATTATAAAAATATAGATATATTGAAAAAAATGTCAACCATAAACTACCAACAATAAAAGTGACCTTGACCTTGAACAACAGGGTTATTAAAATATTATAATACAATTTAAACATTATAACTTTAACATGGTGCATATTCCCATATATTTTTTTGGGGAATCAAAATACAACCAACTGTTTGCCAATAATAATTATTATTAATGCATCCATGATACAGAAAGGGAGGCAGAAACAGGGAGGCCCACAGTTGTTATTTGCTCTTTAAAGGATTATTCCCGGCTTTTGAACCAAATGTGAGATGCTTTAAATATACACGAAAATAAAATAATAATAATAATAATTTGATTTAATCTAATGCACTGGTGTATGAGTGGTTTAATGGTGCGGATTATGTGCAGTTCCAGGCGCCTCCACTGAGCTTCAGCGCATTTCTTCCATGACTGTGTTGATGCAGCAGCAGGGAGGGATGTGTTGTGTCATCCAGGCAGCCCGGCAGACGCTCGGTCCTTCAGTCGGACTCCTTCAGCTCCATCATGGCTCTCAACATCCCCGGAGTGACCGTGATGATGTTCTTTTACCTGCTGGTCCTCGGGATCGGTATTTGGGCCTCTTTCAAATCGAAAAGGGAAGCCAAGATGGGCCAAGGGGATAAAACGGAGATGGCTCTGCTGGGAAACCGGGGCATCAACCTGGTGGTCGGCATCTTCACCATGACAGGCGAGTATCCGCGGTAACCGGCGACAAGGTCGTCTGAAAGATGGAAGAATGATCATTTGGCTTTTTATTCGCTTTCTGGAAAGATCTGCGTCTGGTATTTTGCTGACGTCATAGCCGTTTTCCACCAGTTTGGCGGTGTTATGTCTGCGCTCTAGTTAATATCAAACCCATTTTTTTTTCTTTTGAAATATTGAAACGAAATGAAATTAGTTTAAGGTATAAATAAATCTGCACTTTCACTTTCACTATATCACCTGTTTTGTCAGATGCACAACCGTCACTTCTAACGTGCCAAATTACAAACCGACGTTTTTATTTCATTTTTATTACAAGAAATGTTATGTGCATGCATGTATGTATCTATCTACCTATCTATCTATCTATCTATCTATCTATCTATCTGTTTATCTATCTGTCTATCTATCTATCTATCTATCTATCTATATCTATATATTATATATATATATTACATATAGCCTATGTTTAATCTGCCAATATCCTAATTACTGATGGTGAAGACCCCAGTAAAAAAAAAAGGAATTAATAAAAGAATTATTTTTTCATGCGCAGAGACAAAAAAACAGGAGAAACAGTTTAAAAAACAGGAAGCTGTTAAAAAAACAGGAACTTGGATATGGTTTCAAATCAGCTGCGTCAGTACAGAGATATAGAAAGAGACGAGTCATTGAATTGTTTCAATGCAAGACCACCTATTTCATATTTTATAATAATGACTCTCAGCCCAGATCGATTGTTCCAGATCGGCACAGTGAAACAGCCTCCAGGACGTGGATGCTTTAAAGTAATTGGTCATTAAATTTACAATAAATTCCTATTTAAATTTAATTTCCTGTTAAAGTTACAGTAGACAGGCTAGTCTTCTGTTATCAGGTTACAGGCAGGTGCGAGTCTGGTAGCCCAGTCTGCCTGCTACTGTCCCCTGCCTGTTTGTGAATTTGTGTGTGTGTGTGTGTGTGTGTGTGTGTGTCATACAGCTACATGGGTTGGAGGAGGATTCATTGTGGGAACAGCGGAGGCAGTCTACAACCCCTCCATGGGACTGATTTGGGCTGTCATGCCAATTGCGGCGACCTTGTGTTTCATCATTGGTGAGATTTCCTCTTAACAGTAACAGGTAGACTTAGACAATGCAATGTCATTGGGTTCATTTCCACTTAGGATTGTGTGAGTTAAGGAAAAAAGTGTACAGCCACACTAGCAGCCCCATGAGTCTGTAACGCTTATTACGCAACACACAATAGCTGTTAAAATATCAGGCTGAAGGCTGAGGCATGCTTCTGAGCGCAGGCAAACGTGAATGGATGGTCATTTGAAGCTGTTGTATGTTATATTATGTACAACTACATACATATATATTCTTTTTCTTCTCTGTTTCCGTCCCTGTGTCCTGACAGGAATCGGATTAACCAAGTTTGCCCGACACTCAACCTGGTTTAGGGCCAGTCGGTTGGCACAGCCGGCTTTTAAGTTTAGAGAGATTTGTGCATGAGTTCCTCTGTGAACATCTGTGACCTATGGTTACCCATAACACCCCTATGTTTTTAGTATCTATCAACACAACCCAACACAACAATGAAACCGGCAGCATGTGTGTACAGAGCAGGAAATACAAGTACACTAAGCAAACACTTCCAGTGTGTTCGTCATGTGGAGAATAATAAAAAAAAAAAAAAAAAAAAAAGTGAGGGGATTGATAAACATGATGACACCGACAGTGAGTATGAGTGGACTGGCCTTTGTCATCTGACTAATAGAGAAAGTGGAAGATAATAGAACAAATGTTTGTTAAAAAGAGAAACAGAAAAAGTAATAGTTAAAAATAGTATATACAGTATGATCTTGTGTTTATTCTTTCCATGTGAAGCTATAATGAAATTATGACTGATACAAACTGATAACTTGCTTGTTTATGGGGGTGTTTTAACAGCGCGGTTCAATTTGACCCATAAAATAATGGCTGTTATGTGTTTTCAACATAACAGGAGGGTTAATATTGAGAGTCAACTTGTCAGTAACAGGAAACAACAGGCAATTATGCAATCGTTTTTGCTAAAATCGTGATGGAAACTTTAAGAAAGACGAATAATTATGAGCCGAATAATGTTATAATGTTACCATGAAAGTATGATATCTTTCCAAGTATGCCTAAAAGTACACATCTAAAGTGAGTTTGCTTTGCGGTCGCATGGCAACAACACGCTACGGAGCGTGAGCATTACCTGCCCTTGTAAATGACAGAACAGTGCACGTGACATTTAAGAGCAGCCTTTGCAGTTTGCTGCAAGAGCAGAAAGAAAGAGATTAAAAAAAAAAAAAAAAAAACTGAACTAGACTGGAGGTAGAGAAACTGACAAGTCCGAGTCAAAACATAGAAGAAAGATATCTTGTGACCGCGCTTGAGCACTATAGCCGGGGGCACAAGTAGCATGACATTATTGTAGGAGGATGTTGTAGGGTGGGTGTTTGATTTAACAGAGCGTCCTACCAACAGTCAAAGTTGGTATCTTTTTTTAACAGTAATCTTTTCTTAACCTCAGCAAACCAAACTTTAACCAAGAAATCACATTGGTGATGTGTCATTGCATCAGAATAGGTCATTTGTCAGTGCTTCCCTTTGGCAACATCACGTGTATCTCAATCAGTCTATAGTTTATCCACTGTACGGTGGCTATTTTAGGTTATCTAAGATTTACTTTGCCAGACTCAGCTCTACACTATCAGACCAAGCACAACTCCTTAGCTGGACTTTGACAGCCTAAGCTGTGTTCTGAGCTGAACGTTCGAGTCTGAAACAGATAGTATGGTATCATATTTTGTATGTTAGAGTCTTCGAGTCAGGCATTAGTCTTGGAGCTGCTAAAGCATCTATGTTTTTGCATTCACTACATGAACAGTTCAGAGGGTCCTGAATGTCTGAATCGGATTTCAGTGCAGGCACAGCTTCCATAATGGTGGATTAATTATTGTTAGCATGCAAAGGTGTGGTTTTCGTGGTATTTTGTTTTTGTTATTTGAGTATTAAGGCATTGTTATCTTTCTATTTTTACTGGAAAGTCTGCGCTACACTACCAATACTTAATGTTTATAGTTTATGGATTCCCTTTCTGTGGAAACTGCTGAAATGCCTCCAGGGAAATGTAGGACAACGTGTCCTGAAGTACAAGGAGACAAGACAGGTTCAGGGAAAGTTACTGTAAGTTAACCAGTCACAAATTTGTAATGCTTAAAAGTGTATATATGATTTTTTTTTTTTGTGTCCCCTAAACATGAATATACTCTGTTTTTTTGTTGTGATGAATGACAACACCACAGGTTTCACAACTTCCTTATATGTGGAGATTAGTCGAGAAAAACCAACATTCCTCCTCCACATGAATGTCACATGAGACAGAAAGATTTATCCTCTTACACCCAGATGAAAGCTGACATGAATGTGGTTCTGCTTTCGTGGCAGCGAAAAAAATATTTGACTGTGGCTGCAGATTTTATGTCTGCTTAATAGCCAGTGTTTCATGCAGTGGTTTATTCTGGATTTTTTGTGTTTTAGGAAATAAAACAGTAACATTAAGGGGGGAAAGAACAGAAGCAGTGATCATGAGACAAGATGAGTAAGGATTTGAGTGGCTTACCACTTCTGTTGCACAATTTCCTGATGAAAACAAAAAAACGTTTTATCTAACTGCAGCTACTGAAGGGAAAATTTAGAGGGGAATATTTAAATAGGTTATCTAAATATAGTGTTTTGCTATAAGTTATGAATCTGGCTAATCAAACTGATTGAACAAAAATCTGGATGTTCACCTTTAATGCCTTTGACACTTTTTAAAAAAAAATGACAATAACTGTTACCTAATAAATCTAAATCTGTCTGTTTTTCCTTTTCCATCATTGAGGTGGCCTGTTCTTTGCCGAGCCGATGAGAAACAATAAGTATGTCACCATGATGGATCCTTTCCAGATCAAATATGGAAAAGTGCCGACGGCTGCTCTGTCAATGGCTTCACTCGTATCAGAGGTTATGTGGGTGACAGGAACACTCATAGGATTAGGTAAGAATGTTTCTATATGTAACACTTTCTGTGTGTGTGTGTGTGTGTGTGTGTGCTTGTGTTGTGTGTGTGTGTGTGTGTGACGCACTTGATCCTTGTATGTTGACTGGCAGCGGAGCAGCTGTTGATCGCCGCTCTTTGCTAAAGTGTCGAGTGAAACACAAGCCTTTGTCTAATTGTACAGTCGGTCTGAAATAACTCCAAAGGGAGCGAGACCTTAAATCACACGAACAACCACGTGGGCGAGGGGCTCGGGACGGTTACACGGCGGTAAATAAAGCAGACTGCATTAACATAATTAAACACTGAGGTCAATTAAATGCAGATGACTTGCATGGGACGTCGTTTCTTATCGCTTTCCTTTTGTCTGCGACGTATCAGATTGACGCAGCATGTTTTAGATTTATTCATACACTGTAAAAAAAAAATAAAAAAAATGGACGTAGTCACCGTGACGTCACCCACTGGTTTGTGGACTGCTGTTTCGAAGCCTCGAGTTTGCCGACTGGAATGTCGCCATCTTGGATTTGGAGCCAGAAGTGACCATATTTGGACAAGAGGGCGGAGCTGACCCTGGCTGTAGCTTCTAGCTTGGTTAGCATGGTGCATTTACAGTCTATGGTTATATGGCATACCCTGCTTTATCAACTCTATTACTCTAAATGGGACCACAGTTTATGAAATGAACATGGTGATGTGTCGGAGAACTCTTTAAACTAGCGATTGAGACCATAAACTCATGAAAGTGGTCACTGATTTACTAAATCAAATGAGAAATAGGGTCATTTTTCTATAGACTTCCATGCAATCGGCCTTCTTTTTGCAGCCAGTGGCGTTATCCCCTACTGGCCATTTGAAAGAATGCAGGTTTAAGTCACATATAAGACGCTCGGACCAGAGAGATGTTTGCATTTTTGCTTGAAAAATGACTGAAACAATGAATTGATATGACTAAACAGTTGGAGTTGTTGTCATTCAGAGGTCATTTTGTTAGCATATGTATAAATAATAAGAGTATGAATAAACTCTTAAAGGATTCTTCAAAAGCTAAACAAGTGTTTCTGTTGCAAGTTACCAAACAGTGTGTTCACCACATCGAGTGACGGCCGTGTAAAAATCACACTCATGCTCTTTTCTGATGGAAAATGTTCATATCTAGTTTACAGCTCACTAGCTAAAGCTGGTTTCTGATTTGCTCCTTGCTGTATGGATCAATTCACATTTATCCATGGTTATATATACCACTTTCAAATGTGATCAAATCACAGCTGGAGACTTATCAAAATCTAATTATAGGTGTTATATTATACCGTCGGATGGTTTTTCACTGTCAGACAGCTGCGGGATGAGTTTACATTTACATAAGCTCAACATATCAACATTCATTAAAGCTTAGGCAAAGGGAGTGAGTGCAGAAAGAAGCCATTATTCACCTGGTGGATAAATAGTAAGAGCGTGAGTGTAGTAACTGCCACGTTTCCTGGAACCTTCAAGACTGAACAGTGATAAGGGAATAGCGGCATATGAAAGACTTGCAGTAATCTTTCTGAGTCACTCGCTTCGCTAATGTAAACACGTTTGACCTTACTTTCAGGTGAACGCCGGGGTTGGTCACTGATACCACTGTTTTCCTCAGCCCCGCCTGCAACCCGTGCCAGAATAACTCAGGTTATGTCAGATCAATGATATTCGTGGTGGACAGGCGTATGATAGGCACTACGGTGTCCCCGTCACACCTCTGACAAATAAGACATTAAGCCCTTGCTGGCTCGCCGGCTGTAATCTGAAACTAAAAACAAAATAAATGCAAATCTCTTTCATTGATAGCATTAATGCGGCAGGACTATTAATAGTATAGTATACTATAGTACAGTAAACACAAAGAGAACTGGCTTATATTCGACCCCTGCTGACAAAATCTGGAAAATGAGAGTGAACGCCAGGACTCTTCCCCTCAGCAATGCTACTGAAGTATTACATAATTCTGGGCTCAAGTCAGTGGCCAGCAGCAGATGTCTGTGGTTCCACAGTGCATGTCCAGGGTGTGATCTGTGTTATTCTAACAATACTACTGCTGAAAAAGAGCAGTAGTATTGTTGTAGTATTAAGCTGTAAGCAATCCTTCCCTTGGCAAACAAATACGGCCAGCTCAATCCTGTTTCGCCCACACAATACTTGATATGGTATAATAATCTACCTGTAAGAAGAGTTTTTTTTATTTATTTTTTTGTTCCAATAAGATTAAAAAGCAGGATATACTCTTGGGTTGAGTGTTGACATTACCATCGTGATGAATAAACATCTATCTTACATCTTATCTTAAAGGATAAGGCTGTTGATTTTCCATAATCTCATTCTCATTGTCAATAAGTCTCATGCGCAGAGCCAAACCAGCAACGGACTGATCCGCTAACAAGTATGGTGTGTGAATCCAAAAAGCCTGATATATCTTATTCCTCTGTGCCGTAGACCTCCGCTTTTTTGGCCAGAAACTATTAAAAACGCATCAATGAGTCACACTGCCTGCACTGGCTGACGTGTCCCTTCGAGAGTTTAGTCACGTTAGTGTGCTGAGAAATGGCTCCAAAGACTAATAACAGCGATCACGTTTTCAGTCTCCGGAGAGCAGTTCTGTGTGATACGGACACCGCTGATGCATATTCGGGAATGCGGCTCTGTTAACAGCTTTGTTAGCTCGCTCTGCTGCACAGTCACAATCTCTTGACTTTGCACTGAAGTTCTTTGTAGAAGTTTACAGTGGTGGCGGCGGTGCAAAGGTTGTGATACGTTGCACAACTCACACGTTAATAAAGCTCTTTTTAATGGAACTGCATTCCCGCACATGCTCAGTAGCGGCTGCTGTACAGGGAGCTTCTCTCCTGAGACTGAAAGTATGATCACTGCTATAAGTGTTTGGAGCAGTTTCCACAAACAGCCTACCTACCTAACCTAAAACAACTATGTTATAACTATAGTCTTCATGGGAAAGGAACATGTCATCCACAGCGATGTGGCACATTTACATGTTTTTAATAGCTTTTGAAAATGGCACAGAGGAATAAGATATATCAGAGTTTGGATACACATGCAGTATAAAATTATGTAAATTCACTAGCCTTCTTCTATAATAATAAAAAGTTTTGCAAAGTTTATTTTAGTGTTTTTTCGGTGGTTATTTATAATATATAGCACTTCTTAAAAGACACAATTACAAAGAGCTTCACACACACACACATATGTAAATAAATTACAATATAAAATAAATTACAATATAAAACACAGCACAATGAGAAACAGACCGAACTAAAAATGAATCAAAACATATGACAGGGATGAAGATCTATAAAAAAAAAAGAGACTTGCCTATAAAGATAAGTTCTTACACGCTGCTTAAAACAGTCCAAAGATTCAGCAAATGTGACATGACATGATGAGCGGATGTGATGTGAATGGTGGAAGATGATTTCAAAGGGTTTGGGCTTAAAATCTGCGAACTGGGGGGCCAGGTCAGACAGCGCCATGTATGTTATCGACGGGATCTTGTAGTTGCAAGAACAGGAGGAGAAACATTGGACCTATGTGGGCTATTTCTAGTTAGCAGCCTGGCAGCTGCATTGTGAACCAACTGCAAACAATTTAGAGCAGCTTGACGGAGGCACATGTCAAAGGGAATTGCAATAATCTAGACGGGAGAAAATGAAAGTGCGAATTAATAGTTTGAGATCCGTAGAAGACAAGATACATCTGATTTTTGTGATATTTCATAGCTGAAGAAAACAGGACTGTGTAGCTTCGTATCATGATGGTCAAAGATGATACCAAGTATGTATATATATATAGACAATATGTATAAAACAAACACTGATATGGATTTAACAGGTGTTACCATGAGTGTGATCCTGGATTTGTCCTATTCTGTGAGCATCTGGATCTCGGCAGCTGTGGCCATCACCTACACACTAATGGGAGGTCTCTACTCTGTGGCCTACACGGACATTATACAGCTCATCCTCATATTCATCAGCTTGGTGAGTTATTGCTATTCCTGCTTCCTAATTTATTACCTAGCTGTCTTGGGGGGGGTCATGGACCGATCCATTTAAAGTGCACTTCAAAGGTTTTTGCATATTTTTGTACTTCAGAGAGAGCGCTGTGTG
Source organism: Euthynnus affinis (assembly GCA_029490765.1). Taxonomy (NCBI): domain Eukaryota; kingdom Metazoa; phylum Chordata; class Actinopteri; order Scombriformes; family Scombridae; genus Euthynnus; species Euthynnus affinis. The sequence continues at coordinate 27,306,184 of CM055852.1, forward strand.
TTAGCTGTGTCCCTCTGCTTCCCAGTCTTTATGTCAAGGCTTTAGCTCCGTAAGTTAAAACAGAGACAGGAGAGTGGTATCAGTCGCATCTCACTCTTTGCAAGAAAACGAATAAATGTGTTTCCCAAAATGCCGAGCTCTTCCTTTAAGGATTCATGTTAGCATCTTTAGCTACTTCAGTTTTAATCATAGATTTAGTTTTAAATTCTAAATTTTGTGCTACTAACTAGGCTTTTATGGCATTTTGGAGTAAAATTCTTATGACAATGAAATCACATTATGTAACGTGGCTCCTAGTGATGAACCGACAGAGAATTATCAACTACTCTGCAGCTCCTCTCGGCTTTACGGAGCTTTTATTATAGTGAGTTTCAGCTCAACTTTACTGTTTTGGTTCACTCTCATCGCTCTCACAGCATCGTTATGGGGCCGCAGCAGGCAGCTGTTTTCAGAGAAAAAGCTCTAGTTGCTCACAACCAAACAGACACAGTTAGCCGTAGACTAGCTGGTAGCATTTAGCAGCTAAAGAGTCAGATATTCCCCTCAGGAGTTGATAGAGAACAGAAACAGAAGCTAAAAGAGAGAGAAGATTGGACTTGCATTCATCAGACTCCACATGAATTATATTATTGCTCGTTAAAGTTATAATCTCTCTTTCGTTCTCTTTTGTGGCACCATATAGTGATAAGTCATTGCAGGTGTGTTATTCCTATTAAGAGTGTAGTTCCCGTCAACTCAAGCACTTCACCTGGTCCTCTCCTCTGCTGTGTGTGCAGCACACACACACAGAAGGAGCCCTCGCTGAAACACGAGTGGAGAGGAGAGGAGAGGAGAGGACGTGGCATGACCGCGAATGACATCAAAACGCAGCAGAGACTGATTATTTACGTTATTTACCTAATTTATGTGCACTCCTTTCATTTCAGCTCAGTGCGAGAGTCTCTACCGTGTCTCGCCGTCCTTTAGGGCCACGCTGCTTTGTCTCTTCTCCTCCGCTCTGAGGAGCCCTGAGGGGGGCGAGGCTCAGCCCTTCTGTGTGTGTGTGTGTGTGTGTGCAGCACAGGAGGGACAGTAACTGTAAGAAAGCCAATAAGAAAAAGCTTTCAAAAGATAAGCCGCATCACACACGAGCGAAGGATGAACTAGTCTGTTGTGTCAGCTCTTGCTTGTTTAAATGCATGGCGGGAAATTCGTCAGGTTTGTAATAATCATGCTGCCGCTAATGCAAAGGCTTACATCAGTGGATCATGGGGGCTCAGTTACTATTGTGTTACCTCATATGGCAATAGATAGACAGGGGCTTAAGATTATAACTTTAACTGTTAGATGTGGAAATAAGCAACTGTTTGCCCAAAAAAGTTCAACATATGTCAGTTTTGTTTTCACTACTTGTTTCTGTTGAAAACAAGCGAACAAAAAAAAAAAAAAAATCAGTTCATGCAGGTTTAAAGAAGATTAATTTAAATGAACACCACCTTACCCGAGGTCCTCTGTGAAGATAAGTGTCTCAGTGTATCCTCAATGAGAAATGCCTGCCCGCTAATGTTCTTCCTCCTTGTGTCAGCAGTCTGAAAGGTTGGTTGTTAGTGTACTGCGGTTCACTAAAGGTCATTGTTTTTTCTTAGTGGCTGTGTGTCCCCTTCGCCCTGATGTGCCCTGCTGTGGCGGACATCACCGAGACGGCTTACAACTACACCTTCCAGTCTCCGTGGGTTGGAAGTCTGGATGCAGACAGAGCCTGGAATTGGATCGATAACTTTTTACTGCTGGTAAGGCTGTAAGGGAAACTAGAAACCCTATTATCACACACACAGTTTGTTCAAGATGAATCTTGTTTAAACCCTCCAATAAGGACTTTCCCCCCTACCTCCCTCACTGTTTATTTGAATTCTTGGACAGTTTATCATGTTTCAGGCATGGTCTGGAGGGTGTCCAACTTTGAAATTGGCATCTCTCTGCTTTTTTGCTGATGATATCTTTTCTTCTGTTTCATTTGACCGTGATCTGTGTTGCGCAAGTAGGTGACATGTGAACTCGCTCCCTTCAGGGTTCCTGTTTGCGTAGCACTTGCAGAAAAAAAAAAAAAAAAATCATGAAGTAGTTGCAAAATGGAACTTTTGACAGCTAGCTAAGGTATACACTAAGTAGCTGTCAAGTCATGAAATGCTAGGCATCATCAGATCCGTGTGCAGCGACGAGGGGACTGTAACGCTCCTCTTTATTAATACATGAAAACAAGCAGAAACGTCGTGTTTCCCATCATGTCGTCTGCATTATTTTTCACCGTTTGAGGTTTGACTGGCAGCCTTTTAATTACATCATGTTGCTGCATCCGCTTCCTCTGAAATGGTTTATAATGGCCCTGCCTGGAAAAGTCGTAGTCACCAGCTGTTAATCTTTGAATCTACCCCCCCCCCCTCGATATTCGCAAAACAGCAGTGGATGCAGACGTGCATTCATTTGAAATTTCTTTATTGTAAAGATGCTTGCTAAATCTGTTAATAAGCTTGGTTGAAGCAGTGCAGATATATATAAATATATGTGTGTGTGTGTGTACTGTATGTGAGAGCTCTGTATGAGGAGGAGTTTTTTGAGGTAAGCGTTTTTGAGCTGCTCCAGTTTGTGCTGCTCTCATGTTCTGTTAGATTTAGGTCACAGAGATGACTATTAAAAGATAAATCCCTGATGATTTTTTTTTTTTTTTGCTCAAACCAAGGTGGTTCAACAACAGTACCACCAGTTTTGAAGGTATTTCCAGAACCCTTCAAAAACACATCTGGAGCGACGCACATTTTGTCTGCTGTGAAATGAAAACATAAGTTAACCCCCTATATCCAAACTGTGACTTGGCTCATACACCAAATAAAGAGAGTTAGACGAGAGGATCGGGTTCACTTTCAGGTCTGTACGTTGAAGCGCGGAGCTGGAGCCGGGAACCAATTAGCTTAGCTTAGCTTAGCTTAGCTTAGCGTCAAGACTGGGAGCAGCAGGGGGGGGGAACAGCTAGTTCATCTCTCTCAAAAACACACCCACCAACCCTTCTAAATCTCACTAATGAACATGTTGTACATCATTTTTTTTTTGATCCAAACACAAGCATCAGTCAGTAAGTTAGCATATAGACGCTGTGCAAGAACAGGAAGCAAAGAAAAGATGGCAGTCGGCAGTGACATAACTCTTGCTCATTTTGAATGACTCAAGAAAAACACATTATTAGGCATACAGATATAAAGTAATACAAAATAATGTTAACATAGATGATCTGATGATGAAACTTTATATGGGGTGTGTTGTAAAATTTGCTTTTGATTTGTCACAGCGTCAGAAAAACTGTTCCTTTTCTGCCGCTTTGTCATCCATGATTTTTTCCTCCTTTAACGTCTCGATTTCCCGCTCTTCTTTCCTTCTTTCCCTGTAAGGGTTTGGGGAACTTGGGGCTTCAGAATTTCCACCAGAGGACACTGTCGGCCTCCTCCTCAGCTACAGCCAAGATCACCTGCTTCACCGCTGCGTTCATCGTTCCCACACTAGGCATCCCTCCCATACTCCTCGGTGCAGTGGCTGCATCAACAGGTGTGACTCATACCGTCGTAGAGTTAACCAGAAAGTTTAAATTCACTTTAATACCAAAAGTCTTGCAATGCTTAACCGGAAAGTCTGTGTTGTTTTATACTAAAGCTAAACAGGAAGCGGCTAAAGCTCTTCCTCTGGAGCAAACATAACCACATCGCTAGGTTTTTAAAAAAAAAATATGACTCTTCCTGTTGGCTAACATATTTTCTAGTGATTAAAATGAGAAAATATTGCGTTAAAGTCTTTGTATTCTTTCACATACTGGTACAGTAGAGACTGCTGTTTGTCTGCATTTCTGTTCATAATCAGCTTTTGTATCTCATGTAACCGCATTTACACACTCAGCTGTTGCTGTCGGAGGCTAACATTTTAGAAAAATGTGGAAAATGTTAATCAAAGTTGATCAAATTTAATTCAGGCCTATAAAATTATGGACAGAGTGTAAGCAGTTTTAAATGCACATTGGCTGAAAGAAGAGGAAGTCTGCGCTTAGCAACATCATGAAAATCAGGAAACTAGAAAAAAATGGTGTCATTTACACTTCCTCTTTGTACTACAGATTTGTAAGTCCATATATATATATTTATATAAATGTTTGCTGGTGAAACTTACAAGTGAGCATGAAGAACTGAACAGGATTGTACTTTTTCCAACGTTATTCACGCATATCTGTCTGTTTGTGCTGCTGTCTTTGTGTTCCTCAGACTGGAACTTGACCTCTTACGGTTCCCCGTCTCCATTCGAACGCGGGGACACGGGTCTCATCCTGCCTATCGTCCTGCAGTATCTCACCCCGACCTACATCTCCATCATCGGGATCGGGGCCGTGGCGGCCGCTGTGATGTCATCCACCGACTCCGCCCTGCTGTCTGCGGCCTCCATCTTCACCTCCAGCATCTACAAGAACATCCTGAGGCCCCAGGTGAGGAAGAACCCTCCTCGAATATACGAGATAAAGAGTGTTTTTACTCAAATATTCGGTCATGTGACCCGGTAAAACCATCACAGTTGGTAGTTTTTATAACAAGATATTTAATCTTAAATCTAGAGCTGCAAAAATTAGTCGATCGGAAGAATATTTTTATTTTGGCTGGTCATTTTCCAAGCAAAAATGCCAAAGATCTGATGGCTCTTTGTTGGTCTTACACTATAGTTGGTTTTGGACTGTTTATTGGACAACACAGCACATTTAATGACGTCAATTTTTTTGCTCTAGGATATTGTTGTGGACATTTTTCAAGGTTGTCTGATGTTTTATAGACCCAACGATCGATGGAAAAAGTAATCAGCAGATGAGTCAATAGTGAAAATAATGGTTAGTTGCAGCCCTACTTAATGTCTAAAATGTGAATTTTCAGCTTTAACTTCACTAAACAGATTGTCAAATAAATACGTTTTATAATGTGACTTATTAGGTTTAGCCACAAAATCAACTTGATTAGGAAAAGATCATAGTTTAGATTAAAATGACTCCTTCATTAAGTGAATGGGACCATCATCATCATCATCATGTTTACAGTAAGAAACTCTTGGTTAACAGATTGATTGCAGTCACGGTTAACAGAAACCAACGTTGAGTGTCAGTAGGAAAAAAAAAAAAAAGAAATAAACAGCAGTCTCTCGTGTTGAAGTCTGACATTTAGTTGCCCCCGTCCACCCAACCCCAACCTTCTCTCTCTCTCTGCAGACTATGTGGCTTGGCTCTAATAACATCAGTACTGTACAGTACTGCATGTTCTTTAGCAATGAGCACTGACAAACACCGAGAGAAAGAACAGACTTGACGGAAGAATCTGCAGAAAATTAACCTCAAATGATGCGTATAGAGGAAAACCCTTCCCAAAAAAACTCTGCACGGAAACTCGAATAATTCATAATTTACAATTACGAGTCCGATACAGCAAACATTCTCATATGATACTTCATGTTTAATTATTCTCTGTGTGAGAGCTGATGCAGCTCAGAAAGACCTGATGGCTCAGCTGGTTTAGAAGTAGGTGCACAAGCGAGACTTAAAACCACAATCCTCTTAGTCCCTGATCCATTATGTCACTGGGTCAGCAGCACAAGTCCCAGCAGATATATTCATATTCATAATCTGCTGTTCATTATCAGTGAATTATTGTTATTATTTTTATTATTATTATAAGTGTAGATGCTTTGAACTCAAGGGCAAAGATCACACAGATAACTGTTGAAGGTTAAGGCTGGAAATTCTCTCTCTATTTTATTTTTTTTATTAATCGTCAACAAATTTCACATGTAGATGAATTAATCTGCTCAGTGTTGTGTCCAAAGCCTGATCAGTTTATTGTTGGTTTGTTGACAATATAATGTAAAATATAGAAAGTCACCAACCATATCAAGACAAAGACAGTCTAATTTTAAATATGTGCATTAAATTTTTTAGTAAAAATCACTAAGATTTCTTCTTAATCACAGTTTTCTCGTGTAAAGCAGTTTGTAACTGTAAGATAGAAACATTTTTAAAACATTTCTATCAGTATTAACTGTTAAACGGAGGAAGAAGGTACATGGTTATGAAAGTGTGCACATGTCTCTGGACTCTCGACACTAAAAAAAAGACGGGTCTTCCCTCCAGGCATCGGAGCAGGAGATCCAGTGGGTGATCCGGGTGTCGGTGGTGGTGGTCGGGCTGGCCGGCACGTCCCTCACCTTCCTGGACAACAGCGTCCTGATGATCTGGATGCTTCGATCCGACCTCACCTACACCCTCATGCTCCCTCAGCTCATCTGCGTCCTCTTCTTCAAAGTCTCCAACGGTTACGGGGCGGTTCTGGGCTGCATGGTGGGCGTGTTGTTGAGGATCCTGTGCGGCGAGCAGTTGCTGGGGATACCGCCCATCATCAAGTTCCCGGGATGCGTCCTCGTGAACGGCGTTTACATCCAGCGTTCTCCAATCAGAACCATCTGCATGCTCTCTGCTGTGGTGGCCATCTTGTTCTTCTCCTACCTGGCGTCTCTGCTCTTCAGCAAAGGCCTCCTTCCTGAGAAATGGGATGTTTTTAAAGTGAAAGCTGTGAACTCGGCGCAGCCACAGGGCGGCGCCAAAACCGACACTAAAGACGAGAGCTTGAAAGAACAAAACGAAAACGATGAAGCATGCGAACCAATGTTAGAATCGAGATGTTAGGTAAGAACTATGAATGCAATTTAAGTAAGAAACCTCATTTCAAATAAGTTTTTATATATTTTTAAAATGTACATACTGGTTGAAAAACAAATGTATGCAATGTGTAATGACACACTTAATTATAGTACAGTATATTTTGATTTTTTGTATACTTTTATATATAGCATAAATGGAAAAAAAAATAAAAGCTATGCTCTTTGTTTTAAGAGCTCAGCATTTTCTCTGCAATTTTATGCAGCAGTGATACTTTCAGGCATGGACGGATTACTGTATAAGACATAGTTAGTCTTTTTAGCAACATTTCCCTTTACTGTAACCTCAACTCCAGAGTGCTGCTGTTGGCTGAAAACTACATCTGAACTTCAGTATTTAGTTCACCGAGGTTGAAGGAGGGGCAGTTTAAGGTCTTCTCAAAAGCTTCCACATATTATACACAATACTATGAGACACTATACAAAAATGTTTATTGTAAACCATATAAAAAAAAACAACAAAAAACTTGTGGTGCAGGTTATTCTTTCTTAAAAGCAGAGTTTTTTTCTGTTCTTAAATTCATTTGTTAACTTTAATATTTAGGTACACTAAGCAGCTATATTATGTTGGAGAAAAAAACAAAAACAATGTGCTCATCAAAGTCTGCTTGCTGGTGTTGGGGAGTACTACTGCATATGTGAAAATAAAAAACAATGTATAAAACCTTTTGTGGCTCCGGAGGGAGCTGTGTGAAATTTGCTACATTTCCATCCTTTAAAAAAAACAAAACAAAACTGTTCATCGTGTGTCGGATAATTTCATAGGAGTGCAATGTTAAATCAGTGGGGTACTCTTTTAACAGCAGTAGCGTTAAACAGATTCTGACTTTGGGGGACCCTGAACCCTTTCTGCCCTTTGTTCTGTGCCCAGCAGTTAAGGCAATTTTAAAAAAAAAAAAATTGTTTGAACACTGTTTAAAGTCTTGATTTTAGTGCAGGCTACAGCATAATAAACAATTACTGGTTACATGAAAGTATTGTTGAAAACAATCTAAATGTTAAAAAATAAAAACATTTTATTCAATCTTGGTGTAAATGTTCTTTTCTCTCTCTCTCTCTCTCTCTCTCTCTCTCGCCATGATGGTTAATCCTCTTCAGCATGCTGAATGAATACATAGAAACATCTGCAGAGCTTCTTTAACAGCCCAATGATGGGCTATTTTCCCCTTGAAGGCCAGCTGATTGAATTATGATGTACTGAAGGCAGAGAAAAACAGATTACATCGAAGCAAATGAGCTTCAGAGACCTGGAATTTGTAATATAATCATTTAATTTAGAATAAACCACCTGTCTTTGCCATTAGATTTTTTATTTTTCTTTATGCTTGTACATTGAAATATTTTGAGTTTCTCCTCAGAGTGTGATCAGCGTGGCCTTTACATCACTATCAGCATCAGCCAAAACGCTTTAAATGATCCGTGAAATTCCACTTTCTCCTCAACCTTATTGTCATATTTGTGTCCATTAGCCATCAGTAACGTTATGCAAACCACCTTTGTGCAGCAGCTGGACACATAACAGCAAACGTGCAAAGATAGTCTGCGTCTGCAAGTTTCTAGAATTCCAAAATAAAATATAATTACATGGTGCTTTCACTGACTGCCGCTATGCCAAAGGAAAAAACTATAAATCGAGACTCCTGTTGTTGCTAGTCGCTACAGACCTGCTGTACAGTTTGCTGCAACAGCTACAGAAATTTCTAGTAGACCACTCTGTGCTCACTGGTGTTCATGCACAAGAGTTTGAGATTATATCTGTTAGATTTTTTTTTTTTTTTTTTTTTTTAAAGACGTAGGAGGTTTATGCTCCTTGCCTTGATTTTTTATTTTTGGTCAAAGTCCTCTCGATCACAGCCAAGATCTTAGATTTGTTCAGTGAGTCAAAATGAATGGATGAAGGGGAAAGAAAACGTCACTTTTGTTTCCTTATCAGGGTAGTAAAAACGTTATCGTGACACAGTCGTAATGGAAAAATACACCCAGATTGAAATACTAGGATTTGGTGTGCTTGGACTGTTATAATATATAAATATTTAATTGCAAATATAAGATACCCAATCTCTTTTATTGACTGTCAGCGTAGATTATCACGTCACTGAGTAATGCCAGCGTTTGAAGTCATTACAACCTTTATAACACTTATTTGGTAATGACAGGGGTTTTTTCAAATATCAAAATGAGCGCGGATATCCAGCCAAACATGGATATAATCACTTTTGTAATCAAACCCTGCATTTGTTTAAAGCCCATCTGACTTCATGTGCCCTCCCCAGCTCACGATGATGCACAAAAATAGCCTCCCTCTGCTTGACAATTCAACACAGGACTGTGTGGCATGCGGAGCTGTGACAGATGTCCGGACTGTCCCCCCCCCTGTCCCTCCTCCCTGATGTCCGTGTCACTCCAAGTCAAGTAACAACATATCTCTGTGATATTATATGAGGTGACATCTCACTCCTGATTTGTCGGCGTGCCAGCAGCTCTGGTGGAACAAAAGGACCCTGGGACACAGATAGAGATAAAGGTCTTCTATAATAAGACTGCACAAGAAAGTATTGTTTAAAGGACACTGCTCTGTTTGCTTCCTGTGTCCTCTGATTGATGGCGAGCTTGGTTACAAGTCTGAGCCGATCCAAGTATGCAGTAGGCTACCACCGTAGTCAGTGTTATATAAAATTTCCATTATTTGTATTGGAAATTGCACAGCAGATTATGCTTGACTGGAATTTTTTTTTTTTTTTTGTTGTTGGCAGCGAACGAGCACACAAACCCGCAAAAGAGCCAGGAGCACTTTGACATTGATTTTATGACTTTAACAATATTGATTATAGCCGCTTTAAGCTCCTGATTCATCTGAAGGGCTTCAAACTGTGCCCTCTTCCCGCAGGAAGCTCTGAGGAAGGTAAATGTCAGCTTAAGGAATAAAATCAACGCTGCGTAACTGTCAGAGTGCTCTTTTTTTTTTTTTTTTTGCAAGTTTGTGTGCTTGTTGGATGTCTTGTTGCAGAGCACACCTCCCTGCAGGTTTGAGCATGGAAACTACACTGTGAGCCGCCTTCATTTCTCTTTCTTTGCCTGTTAAATTTGTCCATGTTCATGAAATTACTCAGTTAAAGGCCGCAACTTGTCCCCTCATGTTGCCCTTCAGGAGCTTAAACTGGCTATAATCAGTACTTTTTATAGGTTTACTCTGAAATTCCTCTCATGTCAATGAAGCTTTTTTTAGCTTTTTTCAGCTCATTCTTTTGCTTTTTCTTGTTTTTGGTTCACTCTCACTGCTCTCATAGTTTCATTTTTTTTTGCAGATGAACAGAGTTAGCAACTAGCTGCTGAGCATAGCGAAACATTAACAGCTAAAGAGACAAATATTTCCCTCAGGAGTTGGTGGAGATCAAACCAGAGCTAAAAGGAGACTGAATATGGGACGTATGTTCATCAGGTTGGAGGCAATCATCACTCCAAATGAATGCTAATGTTGCTCCATAACTGCGCTTAAACACTAATATTGTTTAGGCACAATACTGATCAAACATAAGCACAGAAAAGTACTGTGAATTCATGGGATGAAAACAACAATCTTCCTGTTGGTGGACAGATATTGTGGATGGATGAAGTATTATACTCATGGAAACGTGTGCGTTTTAAAAGTGTTGTGCACAAAGTGTGGCTACTGTTGTGTCTGCATTAGCTGCACCATGTCTTTATTGCCAATCTACTTTTAAAATAGGTGAAAGTCTGTAAAAGCTTCTCTCTGTTTATGTAAAAAAAAGAGGAATGCACAGGATTTCATCTACAGTATAAAATAAAAGAGGGCTGTTTGGTGTCTGCCTGCAGTAAAAACACACAGACATCATGAAAGTTGAGTTGTGTTTTTGATCTAGAAGAGACTGAACGAGGACTTTAAACTTCTACCACGGTTCACTTTCTTCAGGAGGGCTCTTGAACCTGTTACAGGTACAACGTGGGACTGGATGAGAGACTTGTGCAGGGACTGAACGCAAGCGCGTAGTGACACCTGCTGGCTGTCTGGATGTACAGCAGCCACACCAAACCTGTGTAAAATGATACACATACTAGCAACAAACTTAATCCAGGGTGATTTACAGAGAGTAGGACATCTGTTTACACTCCTACATCTTGACGATTATACATAACTCCTTATAAGGAGCTTAAAAGGTCAAAGGCACAGTGTCCAGACAGCGCTGTGCAGATCCATCACAAGACATGACAAGTTAAGCAGTTAGAGGTTATTCATCATTACGGCCGAGCTGTTGACAGATAATTATTAGTAAGTGAGTTACAAGGTGCTGTACAGTGCAAACAACTGAGAGCAAAATTCAACAGAATAAAGAAGAGAAAGAAAAGAAAGTTTAACAACACATAATATCAATATAAAAACAATAAAACCATAAAAAAACTACTACACGGAAGTGAGATATGACAATAAAAACAGGGAGCATTCACACATTACGAGATAAAGTGCTGATGAAACAGGTGAGTTTTTAAGAGCCTCTTAAAAACTACCGACTGACTCAGCGTGTTTTATTACTTGGGTTAAGGCGGTTCCAGAGAGTCGGGGCCACAAAAGCACGGTCACCCTCGGTCTTAAGCTTGATTTCAAGACAGCGAGAAGGCCAAACAGTCCAGAAAAGCATGAATTACTCTTTCCAGATCTTCAAAAGATAAAAAAAAGTTTTGATTTCTGCAGCGTCACTTAAATGGAAGACACAGAGTTTGACCCACTTCCTTTTTTAATGTGACATTCAAAGTTCATGTGTCAGTAAAATAAGGTTTTTTTTTTTTTTGAGGCTTGTTTGACATTTACCGCTCACAGACCGATACCACTGCTGTACTTTCTCAGAAACGCTCTATAATAAGGACTTCTGTTTTTGTCAGGGGGGGGGTTTAGTTTCAGGAAGTCATATAGACATCCGGTCCTTGATAGCTGGTAACAGGTTGCTTGAATTGACAGAAATGTATAGTCCACCACACAGCAGTGATACACTTGAACGGACTCATTAAGAAACCAGTGGGGAAAATAAACGGGGAGAAATTTTATAAAAAAATTTAATGCAAATTGTCATGATTTCCTACCTGGAGCCTTTCTCAACCTGCTGATAATGACTTCTATTGATCCTACAGATCTTTGTTTCGATTAACTGGACACCTTCTGAACTAAATATCAAACAATCAACTTACTCAAGCCATTTTTTTCTTTTTAAACATTTCGTTTCACAATTTATTTTCCACACATTTACCGCTTAAATACGTGAGTGATCAAATAATCAGGCTTCCATGTGAATTTCAAGGCTGATTCAACACCGAATGACTGCTGCTACACAACCACGTGCAGGTGAACAACTCCAAGCATGTTGCACACAAACACCTGCTGTGACCTCACTGATTTGCACATTCACTTTATCATAATGATTCGCTGCTGATTCTCCTTTTGAAACTGCTTCGAAATCAGAACAAATAGTGTCATAAATACAGTTTAAGGTCAGACAAACAGGTCAGTTTATAAATACACTGCCTCAAACATGCATTTTTTAAATTAAAAAAAGACATCTGAATGAAAACATCTCAGTCCATCATGTGGTTTCAACCTCTGCAGTTTGACTTCCTGTTTAAATAAAACAATCAATATATGGCTGTTTTCAACCCCATGTTGTGTTGCTTAACTCTTATTGTGGCTGTTATCTGAGGTTATTTTTTTTTTTTCTCTACCGCATTTATGACTTATTATCAGTACAGTAGCTCAGGCTGATTCAAATGCACAGCAGATTACATACAGCAGCAGCAGCATCTGATGTACAGCAGCAGTAAAGCCTGACTGGTGTGATACCAGTAGCTTTCTGGACTGTTTAGTGGTTTGATTGGTGTAAATAATGAACCCTGAACGAGTCGCTGGAATACACAGAGTTTCATGTGTTGAGAATTTAACTGGTAAATTTGGATCAGAAAGCTTTTTATTTCAGGGAACAGCTTAGTCTTTCAGTCAAAAAGTCCATATGAGGGTCGACTGGAATATGAGATCACTTGTTTTGGCTTTGCTGTTTCCTGTCAGACAAAAAAACAACAACAAAAAAAAACACAAAAAAACAAAACAGAACCCACAAAATACAACTTTTTTTTTCATTCCATCATTTGTGCAGATGAAATCAGTCTTTTTTGGAAAACACGACAACAGGATGACAGCTGACAGAGTCCTCTCGTCTCCTCCGAGCCCTGACAGACGAGGAGGACGAGGAGGAGGAGGACGAGGACGAGGAGGAGTTTCAGCGCTGGAGGTCACGAGGGGCCTGATGGCGTCTCTGCCTGAGGTTTGTTTGTGGGGTCCAGGACGGTCCCTTCGTAGACGACCTTGTTCTTGATGCCGTCCTGGATCATCCTCTGTTGTACGCGAAGCTTAGCGTTGCTCATCCTGCAGTATAACCTGGAGGGAGAGAGGACGCAGATGATGCTCGGATAACAATGTTTTCCCACTTCTTTATTCTGCTGAGAGGAACAGCTGACAAGCGGTCTTAAATTGATTTGGCAAATGAACTTAAATGACTTTTAAAACGTTGCAAAAGAGTCAAATTTTCCCTGCTGTTGTGCTCAAAAGATAAAATTCAAGGGTAAATGCTTTGATTTTCAAAAGAGGTGAATTTCTGCTTAACGGCTCAATCCAAAAATCCAAGTTAAGATTATATTGATGAGATTTGTGTGGCCATAAAATCCTATTAAAATGCTTCCTGATGTGGTTTAAGCAATAATGATATGACAGATTACCTGATAAAACAAAGTATTCATTGCGGTCAAACAGTAAAAAGACAGGTGAGCATAAAGACGACATGAAGACCTACCAGGATCCAAGCGTGGTGAGCATGAAGCCTGCAAAGCCAATGTCAAAAGACCTCTTCACCCGACCTGCAGACAAGAGGACAGACTGCTGCTGAGAGACCGAACACTCATTTAAGAGTTCAGATAAGTATTTTACTGCAGGTTTCATCCAAACAAAGGAGGGATTTGCTGACTGATTTATCAAAGACACTGACAATGAGCTTCTAAAATATAACGCCTAGCAAAAGTTTGGACATCTAAAGAGAAGAACATTGAACTAGAACAAGAACATTGTCTCCTTCCTCCTCATTTCAGCTTATCTGTTGTTAATAAAATAAAATACTGGACAGGATAGACTGCAGCAGTGAGAGCGCACCCACAGACGCACGCAGCGGTTGCAGGGATCAACCCGGGGACGATCCCTTTAAGTTTAAAAACTCTGATTTGGCTCGACAGGTTGTCCAGATTTCATCAGGAAAAAGTAATAAATAAATTGAAAAATTCAGTTATGAAAATGTCTATGGATCCAGATTATTTTGTTTGTCTTATTAGTTGTGATGCGTTCCTGAAATAATAAATAACACTGGAGACAAACAGGAAGTCCGAGTGAAAACATGAACACAATGTATTCATGAATACAGATGTTTGTACACTGTGTGTGTGTGTGAAGAGATATGTAAAATTAAGTACACATAACACACCTTGCCTATCTTTTCTGATTCATTGATGCTGTCTGGATTCACTTTTAGTGATTACACATTAAAAAAAACTACATGTATTATTATTATTATCATTATGTTTGCTTATTTTTACATTCATGAATCAAAATGATGCAAAACTTCTGATGATTAGTTGTCACTGATGCACACAAAACACTTCAAACCTGATTAAATTTGGGCTGTGAACCCAGTTTGTATATTGTCAATGAACTCAAATAATATCTTAATAAAGTATATTTAAAAATATAGTTTAGGCTTGACTTACTGGTGGCCAGAAAGTGCAGCAGGCCAGCTGTTAGTGAGCCTCCAGCTCCGTGCAGGATGGCCTCTCTGGCACATGGCGTGTTCTGGACATCCAGAATCCCCAGCAGCCGAAAACCCTGAAACCCAGACAGACGGAGAGAGAGACCACAAAGACACAGATTAAACCCCAGATGTGACTTTTTTTTCCTTGCATGTGAAACTGAGACATAAGTTTATACTTCCAGTTCATGGAAACTGAATTTATATACTATCTCATGATTATTTGTGACTACTTATATTGATCATTTCAGCATGACCCTCTTATTTATTTATTATTGTCATACTGTAATATATCTTTACTGTATGCATGTGTTCTCTAGAGATAAACCAGGGCACAAGTTTTCCTTGAGTTCTTAAATGTTGACTCGTGAAAGTTTACATATGCAAGTATTTTATGAACCAACATATCATAGTCAGCTATAGCCTGAATAAAGTCTGTGAGGCATCAACTCATCAGTTACAGCCACTGAGAAAGGTCGATGTTTTATAATACTGTAGTGCTATTTTGGGAATAAACTGGGACAACATGTTTCAGAAAATCTATTTCACTCACTATCAGGGATTTGACCTCTGTGTCTGTGCCCAAATGAATCCTGAAGTATTACATTGTCGAGCAGGATGTGGCCTTAAACCAACCATGTCTGATCACGGTTATCTGTTTGCTAGCTAGCTTTATTGACTCCCTAAACTTAACACTCAACTTGGGTACATTACTTGAATTTTAGCTGATTAAAACCTCAGTTAAATTCTCCCAAAGGAAGCTGAGAATTTGTCATCTCTGGACGTCAAAACATGACTCAGATAAAAACAAATATTTGATGTAAAATCATTTACAAACGACTGCTCTCTGTGTTCGCTTCTCTTTTAGCTTCTAGCTGATCTGACAGCCAATATAATCACAACGACACTTCAACGGGAATAACATTTAAAACGTAATGAATCAAACGGACGTTTGTGCAACTCTTGACCTTCTGAAAACTAGAAGCTTCGTGTTTCCTAGCAACGACGCGCTACTTCTGGCTCTTACCTTGCTCTTGCTCTCTTCTTCTTCACCTGCCATTTTTCACCACCGGGTGTATCTCCTAATGCAAAGTTTCCAACGAATTTATCTTAAAAACAGTCATGTAACAGGCATTTTCATAATCACATTGGGCTCTACGCATGCGCCGTGTGTGTCGGATAGGTCCGGCTGCTATTAATCGCCGACTCGAAAAGGGGAAACGGTGTAGTTCCGGTGTTACACCGAATTTGGTGACCCATCAGATTCTGTGACCTGCAGTGACGTAAGAATGGACTCAAAATGAGTAAAGTAAAATACAAAAACTTGAGTAAAAAATTAAAGAGGTAAAAAAAAAGGCAAACTGGCAAAAGGACCTCAACTAATGATCCAAAATATTTTAATTATTTAATTGTATTTAATTATATTATCAATACATCAATACATCTCATCATCCATATACGGCCTTCTACCACCTGCATGCTGATGTTTTGTGATTTTGCATGAATCAGAGACCTTTCTTCTTTGACTGTCACTTACAACACATTTCATAGAACATTTGAAACTTTTTTTTTTTTTTACAATGAGGTTAAAATTTAGGGATGTGTGCTATGGCGCAGGAAACCACAGCTTCTCTACAGGTTGACTTTGTCCTAGATGATTATTTGTGTTTGTTTAGTTTCATTTGAAAGTTCAGATGTACTTCAGTACAAAGTGTGCAAGCTCCGAACAAGACATTTTGACCATGTTTTGACTCATCACTGATTACAATTAAATGATTTAGTCACAGTTTGAGGGTTGTCTCGGCCACTTATAGTGGAGCTTTCAACATTATCATATATAAATGCAGCAAAGGGCATAGGAAATACAGTTGCATAACATACAGCATAAAAAGTGTAACACTGTGTAACCTTAAAATTGAACAATCTAACCTAAAATTTTCGGGCAGCATAAAACAATCTCATATTTATGTCTTCTTGTTTCTGCGAGTAAAATTTCCACTCTGGGTTTTGTATTATGATCCACACAATAAATGTAGCCTAGAATAGAAGCAATTAATGGAAATGGGATTCAAGGTTGAGACCTGCTTATTTGTTCCAAACAGGCATCATAATGTGTCATCTTCACCTTAATTCTCTAAACGACGTCGGATCAAAGTCTAAAATCAACCATGTCAGGAGGAAGCTAGTGTGTCACAGTGATCCCACTCTGATAAAACAGGATTATTTCACCGGTAGCAGCAGATTATTACCTGATGGTCTCTTATCCTCTGTACATGTGGTCAAGATGGAAATAATTTCCTCGACAGGCTCTTCTGACAAAAACAATAATAGCCTGATTGTTTTCAGGAGTCTGTATGACTAATACAATTAAGTCTGATATATCCCCTTTAAAAGGAATAATGGTATGTAATATGAAAAACTACACAAATTGGACTCCATATATATATATACTTTTTTCTCACATAAGGTAATGGACATTTTTCCTTTTTACTGTTGACAGGATTCACATTTTGGTATAATCTATAATCAGATAGCAGGCACTAGGTATGACCATCAGCCATGTACTCCATACAGACACATGTATATTTTGTTATTGATAACTGCTGTAATTTAACTCTCAGTGGAAAAGTTGTAGAACCGCCTAGAGGAAAACCAGGAAACCTAACTGCTAGACCATATGGAAGATGATATCTGTCAAAGGTAGTGAAGCCTCAGATCTATTCTTACTATGGACAATCTAATAGAAATATTTGTATTACTCAATAAATATCATTTGGCCTCCATTCAGCATTGTCCTCTCAACCGTATGAACGGTTGAGAGTTGTCAGTGTTTTACCCCTCTACACATAAATACACTCAGTAAACGTCTACATATAAGCCTACTATATATATACATATATATAATTAAACAAGGATGGATAAACAGCATAGCGTAGGATTCACATAATGTAGCCTACTGCTCACAGTACACAGTTAGAGATGGCTGTGAAAAGGGCAAAAGCGCCCTCTGGTGGCCACAGACAATATTACTCCTCCTCAAACCAGCAGTGGTGAGAGTACTGAAGTAAAAGTAACAATACCATAATAATAAAAAAAAATACTCCATGACAAGTAAAATAAAATATTGATCTGAAAAGTAGCTACAGCTGTGGAATAAATGCAATGGAGTAAAGTGTAGTGGATTATAAGTATAAAGTAACATAAAATGGAAAAACAAAAGTAAAGTTCAGTACTTAATTACATTTTTCCACTGAATGTCACTAATATCAATATAAGTAACTGACAGAGAAAATTTAAAACTATACTAACTATACTATACTAATAAGTTAATACTATAATAATTATCTATATTGATTATTTCTCTGCTGTACAGTGATTTACTCATTGATCATGTGATGATTGTTATTTCAGTTCAGGTTCATATCACAGTCAAAAGAACACCAGATATGACATATGATTTTAAACTTTCTTCTTTTCTTGAATCTTCAACTACTCCTTTTAATGTTACATTATACTGGAAGCTGTTTAACTGGATGTAAAAGTGTCATGGAAACAGGTGACCAGGGTCGAAGCGGTGTGACATCCAACATGAGTGAGTTTCATCCTGGATACCAGACTCCTCTGTGCTGTATAAATACTGAGCAGGACAGTCGGCCTCAGCACACCAGCGACTGACTCCAGAAAGGTAAGTCCACTCACAGACAACGACAAGAACATTTATTTATTAGTTTAATCAAGTCAATGAATATAAATAGTAGAACAGCCAGTGACATTTTGCCTGGTTATGTGTATTTCCTCTTTACAACAAGCCATAAAGTCTACAGTTTTAAATGTTAATACATAATTATTAATTATTATTGTCTCAAATTCTTCCATTAAAGGCTCTTTACTGATTAATTAAAGCTAAAAAGTCGACACAAGTAGAGGATATAGAAGAAAAGAAACATATGGTTGTTAAAACTATTATATATACTCATTTATATTATATATAACATTATAACCCAGACCAGAAATATATTATTAATATATTTCAAGACACCTCAAACTAAGCTTTGGACAACAGATTAATGACTGTTTTGAATATATGTTGATAAAAAAACACACATTAGCACCATCTGCAAACAAAATGATCACATAGATGTTAAATTAGAAGATTTAACTGAATTTCCCTGCCTGAGCTCCACAGGAGAATTGAAATCAAGATCCATAACTCATCAAATCCTCCAGGAACTACCTTCCTCCGTGATGAAATGATTAATAATCTTTATAAGTAATTAACTATTTAATAAACCAACTTCCTCTCCTCCAGGACGATGGCTGTACAGGTCACCAGAATGATGTTTCCCCTGATGCTGAGCCTGTTTCTGGGAGTTTTGTCTCTCATTTGGCCCCTGACTCCTGCAGGTAAGACGATTAGACAGTTTAAATCGAGCAATGAATCATTTAGGAAAATCTGGCAAAAAATGTTATTACTGGAAAGTTTACAACATAATCATTATTCATATTTCGAAATAACATTCGACAGTATAGACGCACATATGTTCACAGAGAATATGAATGATAATATCAAAGGCAAATAGTTTACAGTCCAACCATAAAATGAGGCCTTTCCTTACATGTCAGTCATTTAAACAGTAATAACAAAACATAAATAAATAAAAGGGAAAAAACAAATAAATAAAACTTTAAATATAAACATAAAAAAATAAATACAGGGGTTTCATACTGTTAAATGCCATTAAATTAAATATCTTTATATATTTCATAAGAGAGACACCAGTTAAAATAAACCTTTAACAACAGCTTGTGTATGCATACTATATTTTTATCATTTGCTTAAGAGTCTTGTTTGATTATAACTTTGTAGATCATTTTCTGTTGAGGTTTGGGTGTGTTTAATTGTTTCCATCCTGCCCTATTCAGTCGATGCTGCAGATGAGAAGATCGTTAAAATCTGTCTTGATAATCGTGTTTAATCATGAAACAGAAGCCTTTAGCTGAAGTTTAAGAAAAAAAAGCACATGCACGAAACTAACTTCAGTATAATGCAGTGAAATATGTAATATGGTGTTACATTTTCACTCTTTTCACACGTTTCATGAAATGTTTAGTTGTGTCTGAATTGTTATTACAGTACATAGAATGAATGAGTGACACTATACACTATAATATCCACTTTACCTACAAACTATTTAAATTCATATACATACTGTAGATAATCACCTACTGTATGTATATAAAGTAACTTATTTAAATCAACCTGCAATATCTTCTACTACCAGCGGCCTTCCAGCTGCCGCCCTGCCAGCTCATCAACCAGACGGTGTCTGTGGAGAAAGAGGGCTGTGCCACGTGTCACCCGGTGGAAACAACCATCTGCAGCGGCCACTGCATCACCAAGGTATTGTTGTTTATAATGCACGATGAGGCAATGAGTCTTTTTTATAGTGGCTGCTCTCTCTTTATATTTTGAGATTTTGCATTTAACACAACACAATCAATCAATCAAACTTAATTTGTGTAGCACCTTTCAAACAGATTAGTACAATTCAAAGTGCTTTACAGATGTAATAACACCAATAAATATATTTAAAATAAAACAAAACTGGAACCCATAACATATTCTAATCAAAAGCCAGGCTCAAGAGGTTTTAAGCTGAAAGATATCAACACATTCAGCTCTTCTTGCAGATCCTCAGGTAGACTGTTCCAGCGGCTCGGAGCAAAGAAACTAAAAGCTTTAAAAAACAAGTGAGAGAGTGCAGCTGTTCAACACTCAGGCAGCAGGCGTTTTGAATCATTTGTAACTGACCGGGTAGACCAGGAAGAAGAACAGAGACAGAGAAGTGGTCACACTATGGTTTTATGTTCGAGATGATAAAAAGCAGGTCTGGTGACATACACCACATAAACTCTGAAGTTCAGTCAAAGACAACAAGGTTTCATGAGCCTTAGAAACTATGAACTATAAAATTAAAATTGCAGTTTTATCCTGGTTGAGCTATAAAATGTTTTTCAACATCCAGCCACTGATATCTAAAATACTTCTGAGATGTGCATCAATTGGTCCTCTGTCATCTGGAGACACAGCTACATAAAAATCAGCATCAGCATAGTTATGGGAAGCTGCTGTGAACCCTGATGACACAACAGAGGGATAATATATGTAGATATGTATACTATACTGTAGAGATTACAGATAGATATATAGATTAAATAGTGAAGTATCCCTTAAATTGATCCTTGGTGAAGTTATTTTAGAGGTTTTGGAGAAATTATCATCAGGGGCTACAAGGAACTCTGCTAGAAAGATACAGTAAGTGTTCCTGACCCCACGTATGATGTGTACAGTACTGTAGCATTAGTCTTAAGAAATGAATACACCACGTTCTTCCTTTCAGGACCCTGTCATCAAGATACCATTCAGCAAAGTGTACCAGCATGTGTGCACGTATCGGGACTTTTACTACAAGACGTTTGAACTCCCTGACTGTCCTCCCGGTGTGGATCCCACGGTCACCTACCCCGTGGCTTTGAGCTGCCACTGCGGCCGCTGTGCCATGGACACGTCCGACTGCACCTTCGAGAGCCTGCAGCCCGACTTCTGCATGAATGACATACCTTTCTACTACTAGGCTCAAGTACATAGATAACATTGTGCAATATTTAAAAATCAATATGTAGATAAAAAAAAAAAACTGCTGTAAATCAGTAAATAAATAATGTTACACAGAGCAAAGAATGATGTTTCTATGTCTTGTGCAATAACTGTTGGGGAATTTCCATAAACAGGAAGACTGTGGGTTACATGTAAGGTCTGATCTGTCTGTGAGAACATGGTATGTGAAACTAGTGTGCAAAACCAACTGTATTATAGTGGTTTTAAAATGGGTGCACAGACAGAGGCTTTTGTAATAATTTGTTGACACAAATCTTTTGATTTAAAAATTAATATTAAATGAAACTGCAGCGCACAAGAGCTTCTTTGGTAGTGTTGCAGAACTGTACTGTAGAAGTTATTACACAGTTCAGTTTGGTCCAGATGCCTTTCAGCCTTTTAACCAGGATGTAAGTAGTTGAACAGTCCATTGGAGATATATTTTATGTATTCCTGAGTGCCATGCAGGAGGAGTGGTGACCCAAAAGTTTGTTATTATTTATCCTTATAACTGATCCATAAGGAATTAATTAATGGTTTTATTGATAAAGTAATTATTTTGAGTTTGTAGACCTTGAGTTTGAAACCTATCACGAACACAGTCAATGTAACCTTGTGTAAGGCTGTTGGAAAATCATTTTGTGGAGAGGCAAACATGGTGTCATTGTAGTTGTAATCATACGGAGTGCCATTGCAGTGAAAGATGTAGTCGCTGTAGAACAGTGCCATTCTTCACAGTGTAACCTGTTGTTTGTAATAACAAAAGACTGCGGGTTTGTTAGCATCTACTAATCCCTGTTTCTACCAAAACCACTATTTACACCATTACAATGTTCTCCAAAGTTTAATACAAACATGCTGACAATGCACAAAATGGAAATGGAGAAAACATTGTGACACGGAGAGGAAAGCAAAACCTGATCATGAAAACTCAACTCACAAATAAAAGTAGTGTAAACACATACTGAAAAGCAGCAGGACTACTACCACTACTACTACAAACAATGAATGTGTTCAAGAAGTTCCTGCTTAAAATTATATGTATACTATATATTCAAATACCACAAAGTTTCCTGGTTACATGCTGCTGTTCCACCACAATGATGTGTTCAATGTATCAGTGACTGCAGATTGTTATCTGCTTTTTAGCAACTCTTGTGCAGCAGTTTAAAGAAAAAAATATTGCACCTTACAACCTCTCCCCCTTTGTTTTTTGCTTGATTCAAATACTTAATTTGCAAAAATGCAGAGTAATACGAAACATGATAATTAATAAAACAAGACAAACACAATAAATAAAGAGAAGTGTTACTGTCGCACAATTCTGTGGAAGATGTCTAGTTACTACATTATTCAATAGTATATAATGTTATCATATATGTTTGGGATGTAAACAGTATGAAATGTTTTAGTTTTAAGTTAGTTTTAGTTTTGCAAAAGTTAATAACCAAGTCAAAATATCTATTAGAGACACATAAATGTTTTGATATCAGTAACAAGCTACACACCAGAGAATAAAGAGGATAGAGGGTCAGTATGGTCAAAAGAAGGCTGATGCAGATGACAATCTACACTGTCACATATGAGACTATTGTTCATAAACAGCTGTTTTGAGAGGTGCTGTTGATGTAGAAATCTTCCATTGGTCAGCGTGAGATCGCTTGGCTGCTGGTTTCTCACCAATCTTTTCATCACTTCTTGTGAGGTTATATTGCAATATTATAGACAGAGGAACTGTAAGTGTTGAAACTGTTTGTTCTTTTATATTCTCATCATAGAAGTAAGTCACAGCAGTTAGAATGAAAACATGATTAAAGAAAATGTATCAGTCCATCCAGTTTCTGAGTCTGTGTCATGGTGGTAGTGGGCTACGCAAAGTCTGACACTCCTCTCCTTTACTTCTTCTGTCCCTAATGTCGCAATGTTTTAATTATGTAAAGCACATCACATTTAATTGTCATATATTTAATTCATGTCATTTCACTAACCAAGACCACCCCAACTAGAATATGTAATGGTTAGTTTATTGGTTGAACGGCAGAAGATCTGAGGAAAGACGGAAGGATTGGGGTTCGAGGGATGAAGGGATGGAGAGGGGAGGGTTAAGGTCGAGGGATGAGAGGAAGGTGAAGAAGGAGCAGATAGAAAAGAAAAAAGAGGGGGTCGATGGGAGGATGCATGGTGTAAGAAGGTGGGAAGGTAATTGGAAACAAGGGGGGTCGAGACCCAGTTTGGGGGTGCTGTCTCAGTCATTCAACATCTGTGTGGAACCCCCTGTTCCTGTGTTCAGGCACAGTAAACAGAATGGTAATCAAAGGGGTCAAGGTGGGAGAGATGTGCAAATTGGGGATGAAGGGGAGAGGAGCGGATGAAGTGTGCCTAAATACTCTATGGTGCGGAAATGGCATATGTGCAAGGCGTGGCTTTTGTTCTACCTATAAATCTATAAAATCTATAAAATTCATTTCACTAACAAAGACCATCCCAACTAGATTATGGATTGGAATGGTTTATTTGTTGAATGGGAGAAGAGCTGAGGTCTAGAAGGAATGAAGGTTGAGGATGGAGGGATGAAGGGATGCAGAGAGAAGGGTTTGGGTCGAGGGATGTGGGGGGTGAGGGGTGAGGGTTGATTCAAAGGGTTGGTTAAAAATGATCACCTAAAACCCCCCCAAGAACTTAACACAAATGAACATGATTAGGTTATTTAAAAAAAAGAAGCACAAAATGCCTCCATAGTATTACACAACAGTAGAGTTGGGCTATATGGTGATATAAACCAGAGACAACCAGAAGGCATTTTGTTGATTTGTCAGGTTTAATTCACAGAGTTAGCAAGAAAGAGTTGTCTAGAAACATGTTTTATTGAATTTTCAGAAAATTTACAAGTGAGGTATATGACCCTCTACATATGTTACTATATTAGTCTAAAACACAGTTGCTTTGAGTAAGGCGAGAAGAGCCCTTAAGGTGCAGTCAATTACTATCTTGAACTGTGACCCCAGCCATCTTGGGCTCATCTGACCCTTACCCCCAATTTAGGGTATAAATACATCCCACATCCCATTTACTGGAAGACTCGATTGGCTGCGCTCTCCAGACAAACTCCATGGTACTGTCTGTAAGATGCTGACTTCTTGTAAATAAAATCTTATTATATGCAAGAAAGAAGTGTCATCAGAGCATAATTTCTACATCCTACACCTGGCCTGGGAGACGAAAAATCTGGCGTCACGAACAGGATATGGCGTCACGACACAAGCTATTGCATTAAAAGAGGTAATGATGATTGAAACAAACAGACAATATTACTCATGTTTAAGGTAGCGGAGCCCCCTTTTTTTTCATTCCGATGCTACAATACAAACTTGATGCTTGCTCAGAGATTAACCCCTCTGATCCCAAAGCTACTGTAACATTCACACTCAACAGGCCAAACGGCAAAGTACAGCCAATCCACAAGCAAAACTCATCTTACTGTCTTGAATCTAAATCAACATCATTCTCATAACTAGTCAGCACTCATACCTGATGTGCAGAGCCGCACACAACAACCAAATAAGCGCAGCTGTGCAGTTAATGAACAGTAACCAACACAGCAAAAAGTGAGTTATAAAACTGACTTACTTGCCGAAGTCCGCGGTGGACTTAAGTTAGGGCAAGATGAAGATGGACACTCCGGGTCTGTTGTTGAGGCCAGGAGCACAGTGGGAACTGGAGTCGGATTATTTAGTTTTTTCTGTTTATTTGAAAAAAGTCTCTTCATTTTTATGTAGCTAGCGGGTTTGACAGGTGCCCGCCTTTAGCTCGCAACACTCATAAATGACGTACTGGTAAAAAATGCACTTGATAGGCACGCTAATTTCCAATCAAAATGCAGCAGTGAGTGGCAGTTTGTTTTATCGGCAGCAGTTGATGAGAGTGGGTGAAGTTGTGTGGTGACTTGTCTCCTAATAACACAGACACAACTTTTTACAGCAGCTTTGACTCATATAAGAGATTTTGTCAGAGTACAAAAGTTAGCCGGGCCATGGCCCCCCCTGGCCCCCCCGGTTCTGCAGTCCATGACTGGAGGTATTCAGGTGCAGCTAAGCATAGGCCACTCGTGTGTTTGAAGTGCTCAGAACCCAGCACAAATGACTGACAATAGACTTGTGAATGAATGATTCTGGTCACAGTTACGACTTGGCTGAGATGCAAACCTGCACAGAGCCATTGTTAGGTAGTAAGTAGAGTAAAAACATGTCTGGTACGCTTGCAATCTAGACACAGGGTTCAGCATTAAGTTGGCTAAATTTGTTGCTTCTTCTTGTCAAATAAAATGCTGCACAACTGCCTCCATCTGTTTTCACATTTGCACACTCTGGACGCCATTTTTTAGAAAAGCTGTTTTAGTCTGGACAAAAAGAGAAAAACTTAAATTTCCAAATTTAGCCAGCTTTGCCTTTCTCTGCCTGCATGGAGCTGACTGTGTACATGTTGTTATCTTTCATGCTGATGACCTGCTCTCATCATCACTGTCCATTCTGCAACAACACAGAGAGGCCAAAAGCTGGTCTATGACTCCTTTCCCCATGAAAACATACAGAATCAAGTCCGCAAGAGGACTTAACCCAAAAAGCATTTCACTCAGGTCGTGGAAGATATGATTATGAATGGATTCTTTTACCAGGTACCAGATGATGGTGGGTAGAAACAGCAGTGTGTAGGTGAGCAGGACCAGGACCAATATCCCCACAATTCGTCGTTTTTCATCAGAGGGGACTGAGATGGCAGCAGACAGGGCTTTAAGAGTCCCAACCAGGAAGAATATGAACAGTGGGAAAGGGATGAGGAAGAAAATGGCGAGAATGATTTTTGAGACCTTAAAGTTTACCAAGAAATAGGGAGGAACAACAAACACAATAGGAAGGGTCCAGACCATGACACAGACTACAAGAGAGATCTTGATGGTTCTTCTGAAGTGGTACCACAGTGGCCATGCGATGAGCAAATACCTGTAACACAAGATACACAGTCTATCATCAGATACAGAATATTCTTGACTTTGAAGAAGTTCAGATTTATATGAAAATATAATGTTCATACACATGGAAGTAGCTAAAAACACACATGATAGACAGATAGCTACCTTTCCAGGGCGATACAGACCATGAAGCCAACGCTAGGCAGATTACTAAATAAGTGAATGTAAGTGAAGATTTGATAGATCTTCCTGTTGTTAAGTTTTGCCACTTCGACAACCATACAGCAGAACTGAATGATGTCAGAGATGAGGAGGTTGATGATGTAGATTGGAGTGACATTGTTATTTTGAACCTGCAAGTAAAAAAACGGTAGAAATAAACAAAGCAGCTGGGAACTTTTTTCCAATTTTCTGGTGTTTACATTTAAGATCTTACAAAAATACAAGTGGATGGAATTCTGTGAATTTTGTTCTGCCCAGCAACATTCATGTATTGACCAATTTGTCATCAAACATGACACATTGGCCAATCAATGCTATAAGACCCTGCTCTGTAAGGATGTACTTAGGCACAAGGGTCCATTGAGTTAAATGTTAATATTCTCAATGACCATCTTAGTCTCACATGTTAGCATGCTAAAGATAGGTGGTGGTGGATATTAATTGTCATCAATTAGCTTAAATTTATAGGTCATTACAAGACTTCCTTCCAGCCCCCAAGCAGGATGAAGATTCTTTACAGACAGACTGTATGACAGACACATGACCTAAAATGAATAAATCTTAGTCATAAAGTACTCACCTGGGAATAAAGAGAGTAGATGGCCACTAGAGTCAAAGGAAGGCCGATACTAACAATTATGCATGTCATCACATACATATGTGGTTCAACATAATAGTCAGTAGAATTATTGTGGGATGTGACATTGCTGTTATGGCGTTCCATCTGTGAGGTGTTGTTGATGTAGAAATCTTCTATTCTTCAGAGTGAAACCTGTTGTATGAGAGATCAGGTTATGGAAGTTTTTTAATATCTACCTAACATTAATACGTTACATCACTAAAGTCTTGAGGTACAAGTTCATGCAAATACAGTGTATATTATACCCACAAAAAATGTGTCTTTGTTACATTTTCTCCTAATAATATTTCTTCAAGGCTGCAACTAACAATTATTTTCATCACTTATTAAGCTGCTGATCATTTTCTCAATTAATTGATTAATTGTTTAGTTTATAAAATGTAGTGTTTTACACACTATTGGAAAATGGCACTCACAATTTATTTCAGCCTGTAAATATTTTTACATGTTGATCTGAGATCATTACTACAGAATTTCATACAGTTCTGTCATTAATTTAAGGGGACATTGGTCTACGATGTTTTGTCTTCTGCACTTGACGTCCCACCAGTTGAAGAACTCTGTGCTCTCTGATTTTGGACAAGGAGGTCTGCATGTCTGCCCAAATCATTTTATCAGTCATCTGCATATTTTATATTTTGTTTAAAACTCTTACTATGTTTTGGATTTAGCATGAAAATAAATTGGAGGAAACAACTGAACATTCACCATGTCTCTCTCTCTCTCTCTCTCTCTCTCCCTCTCCTCATTTCCTGTCTGACTCTACTGTCTCCTCTCAAAAAAGGTTAAAATGTACCAAATCACCAAAAATAAAAAAACAAACAAACTGGGAAACATGTTCTGGGATGAAATCATTAATTGACTTTAACCTATCTTGGACTGGAAACTCTTTCATAGCTCAGCTGTCATCAAAACTGCAAATATCACTATAAATACATCTAGTTGGATCAATGTTGACTCAGAACATACAGTAAATACAAGAAATACAGAAATATGATAATGAATAATAGTGTCCTCATTCTTCATTTAGCTCATTTTATTTAAATCAAATAAAAAATTAGTGTTAAGTTTTCAAAGTTATTTTCCCAACCTTTGTTTGTCTTTGTTATTATTATTGCATTCAATGAGAAATGAAATAAAACACAGTTGATTTTACCACAGTATTCTATACACCTACAGTCCAGTCCGCTTATCACAATTTGCATCCTCATTATCATGAGGATTACAATCTCTATATACACCAGTGAAAAGTAATGTCACAAAATTTACCTCAAAAGCTGCAAGACCACACCTGGATGAGTTCCCTACACAGAGGATGATGTTTGGTCGTCTGTATCCAAACAGCCTACAGTGAATATGATGAGTGAAAGCACTGAAACACATTTGCTATTCACTGATCTCAGATCAGACTCCCTGTTTGGCCATAATGACACAGCCACTGTAACGCCCTCAATGATGTCACATACAGGGTTGTGGTTTTATCTTCCTTTTAGAGTTTGAACTTTGTCTTGAAATTAACTTCATGTGAATATTTCCAATGAAAATATAAAACTCAGCTTTCATCACCAGGAATTCCTGGAAGACATTTCTAAGCAGTGTCACTACCTTTATTCTCATTCTTCTCTGTTTCTTTTCGTCTTACTTTCCCTCAGTTTTATTACTCGAAATACTGTGTTGTCGGCTATTATCACAAGTTTTTCATACTATTTGTTTATGAGACAGTCAGAAACTGTTGGACTGGTTGGACAGCAGTAAACTGTCACTGTTTGCATGTTCATTTTCATGACTGTTTGCATCTCTGATTTCTTGTTTTATATCACTACATTCACAGTTTTTAAGTGCTACATTATACACCTCTACACAAAAAAGTACAAAGAAAAAAACAAAAAAATTACTTTTGAAAGCTGCAGGATCTCGAGCTGATTGAGTGGTGAGTATGACACACAGGAGCTTCCTCTACTTAGACTTCTAAGGAAGAGAGAAGTTGTGCTGCACTGACTTCATCAACTCATCTCCAAACTAACAACAATAACAGGTTTGACTCCAGATTCATTAGGAAGGGTTTTGTACGGTGGCCTCTAAGGACAAAGCACACACAAGAGTGAATGCACAAACATATATAAAAAAAACATGCTCCAAAAATCCAATGTACTTTGTCCTTAGGGCCCACCATAGTTTTGGACCACAGAACCAGAAAGAGAGTCCACACAATTTCTGGTATGCGTTATATATTTTCCCATCCTCATTCTGCAAAGACCCACCCATACTGTGCCTCTGATTGGCTCTGACTCTGATATGCTTCTTCACAGTTATGCTCCTTATGCACTCTAGATTTGACAGTACTTTATTTAATTATTATATTCTTATGCTTTATTCTTTACAGGGGCAAACACCAAGACCATATGCTGCATATGCTGCTAATAAAAACGGACATTCTGATTTGGCTGCTCAAACAACCTTAACTGGCTCCTTCAATTGAAAGGAAAAGCAGTTCAGTTGTCTGAGTAAGAGACAGTTAAATCACTTCGTTTAAAACACGTTTTATTGACCCAAGGCTGCACTGATGTTTGCAATAAAATGTCTCCGGGCACATTCACCATGTTATAAAACAAACATTCAGCATAAATGGTTTTGCTAAGCTCACATATCTCAGCACTAAGTGTTTCAGTTAAAAGTTTCAAAGCTGTTGATTAACAGCCTCAAAGTTTTGCAGAGCTTGTTAAGCTGTCACTCAGTCACTGCAGCAGTTTCCTGTTTTTCACCTACAGCATGTAGAGTTGAACTTTTCCATGTACCTCATTTGTATGTCACTTTAGATAAAAGTTTCTCCCACATGAATAAATGCAAATGTGAACATAAACTAGAAAGAGATACTAAAACAAACTGGTACAGATACAAGTCTTATCTCCTACTGAACAGTATTTTATACAGTGTAATATTACAGAAGCTGGTCATAGAGCCTTTTTATCTATACATCTAATCAATTATATGAAGGTATCCTTCAGGCTGGATGGAAATATGTCATGTAGTTCATATTAGTCTGTTCTGTCTTTTATCCTTCAGGCTGGCCAAAACTTTTTCAGTTCTGTCATAGCAATGCACATAACCTTAAAATATACAAGATTTCAGTTCTAAATGTATCTGTGGATCAACCAAACAGGTATTTTGGTCTGGGGAGAGCAAAATGAGTTGAAATGACTCAATACCTGTTTTTTTCACATCACATTTGATTAAATACATTACAACTACTATAACTTATCATCTTTTGTGTACACTATACAACTTATCTAGTAGTAACCTTAAGCTCTTAGCAATCACACATTATCCTCTAAAAACACATGTTTTTCTTTATAAAGTGTCACCCAGCAGAAAGCCAAAGTATTTAAAGACATTCTGGGAAATATGCTTTTGTTGGATCTCTGCTGTTGCAGTGTCAGCTGATTAGTGCAACAGTTCATATAATTTCTGCCCCAAATTATCATCTAGAAAATTACATGACTAAACATATGTTATGTTTAGTCATGTAATTGTAATTTGAAAATAAACGCAAAATGCTTTCATGGTATTACACATTTACAAATGTATCCAGATTAGTGAGGACATGGTCTGAGTTTTGTTGTTTTGTTTAACAGTTAGACTTGTGGTAATTACTTTCTTGATATACATCTTTGTTTGTATTGAGGTTTATTTGTAGTACAGACTTAATTGTTTATTCCTGCCCACCTGTGTGTCTGTGTAGGCTAGCCTTTGTTTATAATATATCTTTGTGTAACTAGTCAGCTCAGTTATGTTCAGTCCTACGTTGATTGAAGCACTCTCATTTTTGAAATTCTATTTGCCTATTTGTTTTCCTGATTTTGTATTTTGAATGATTATTTGTTCATTCCAAATAACTCACTCCATAACCTTTAACCTATACATCTAATCTGAGGCTGGATGGAAATATGTCATGTAGTTCATACTAGTCCATTTTGTTGAATCTGAGTAGCCTCACTAATGTAACTTACAGTGAAAAATATAATTTCTCCCCAAAATTATTATCTACATTATAAGACATTATTATATTATTACATTATAAGAAATATACACAAATAAACATGATTAGGTTATTTGAAAAAAAGCAAAAGCAAAATGCCTCCATAGTATTACACAACAGTAGAGTTGGGCTATATGATGATGTAAACCAGAGACAACCAGAAGACATTTTGTTGATTTGTCAGGTTTAATAAACAGAGTTAGTCAAAAGCAAATATTCTCTTTTTGTCTAGAAACATATTTTTATCAAAATTTCATGAAATTTACAATTTCATATAAAAGTACTGTGATGTAAGATTTTATCCACACTGCCCAGTCATAGCATAGTAGGAGAAAACCTTATTATTTGTATGGCTACAGAAGGAAAAGAGTCTATAGACTTGATATGATGCTCTCTCTGTAGAAATAAGACAAAGTGGCAGCTATAATAACAGGCTTTTCATGGTGTTGTGCAGCTCAGATGATCAACTAATAATATTTTGTTTGTATTTATCTTCTGCTGGCCTTTTATGCAGCCCCTCAGTTCAGCCTCTGTCTGGAACAGGCCATTTCAGCTCCTGTCTCTTTAGGAGGAGCTCACTCTCTTTTGATTGGCCAGCACCAGGAAGCTGCTCCTTGGCAGACTTAAATTATGAATATAAATGACAGAAAATCACAAAAAGCATGATATGTCCCTTTCAAAGGATAATAATGACAAGCATCAACTTTAAGCTAAAAAAATGAAAAATAAAAAGAAATAAAACATGTTTAATACACATTTGTTGAAGCCATAACACTGAACCAGAGAAAGTTAGCCTGCATGGGCAAACATTACACAACACTAACCACTTTTCTCACAACATAATGAAACCAATGCTTCCTTTTCATCTACTTGTGATGGCCACACCACTGGCTGACAACAAACAGTCTTTGTCACACAGACATTTCAACTAATGACGTGGTACAAATTTTTTTGTTGTCATACAGCATGTCGAGGTGCATTTTAGTTAACATTCTGTCATTAAACCCCTTATTTGTTTTAAATTAATTTCCGTGTTTCTTCTTTCTAGCCAAAAGATGCAGCAAGCATAGCATGAGCAGCAGCACCTGTGTGTCTGTGTAGGCTAGCCTTTGTCTATTAACCCTCCCTTTGGGTCACTAGTCAGGTCAGTTTTGTTCAGTCGAAAGTTGCTCTTTGTTTACTTGACCTAAATTTAAGTTAAAACGCCCTCATTTTTGAAATACCTTTTTCTAGTTTTTGTATTTTGGATGATTGTTTGTTCATTCCAAATTAAGTTGTAAATAAATTACTATTTTTTACACTACTGTTAGGTGTCTTATTGGAAATAATATCAATAGAGGACAGTGACTCTTGTATTTTTCCTTTTTATTTGTCTACATTTCTCCATCTGTTTTCTTGCTTTTCCATTTCCATCTTTCTCTGCCTGCATGGAGCTGACTGTGTACATGTTGTTATCTTTCATGGTGATGATCTGGTGTTATCATCGTTGTCCATTCTGCAACAACACAGAGAGGCCAAAAGCTTGTCTATGGCCCCTTTCCTAATGAAAAAAATACAGAATCAAGTCTGCAAGAGGACTGAACCTAAGAAGGATGAGAGTTGGGTTGCTGAAGGTATAATTATTTCGGTTTTTTAGTGTCAGGAACATGATGATGGCAGGTAGAAACAGCAGAGTGTAGATGAGCAGCACCAGGACCAACATTCCCACAATTCGTCGTTTTTCATCAGAGGGGACTGACATGGCTCCAGACAGGGCTTTAAGTGTCCCACCCAGGAAGAATATGAGCAGTGGGAAAGGAATGAGGAGGAAGACGGCGGAAACGTTTTTTATGACCACAAATTTAGCTCCGAAATAGTAAGGAAGGACATAACCAAGAGGAAGGGTCCAGACCACCACACAGATGACAAGAGAGATCTTCATGGTTCTTCTGAAGTGGTACCACAGTGGCCATGCGATGAGCAAATACCTGTAACACAAGATACACAGTCATCATCAGACTGTGGTCACATACATGGAAGTAGCTACAAACATACAGGATAGACAGATATCTACCTTTCCAGGGCGATACAGACCATGAAGCCAACACTGGTGACCACACCAAAGCAGTAAATATAATAGAAGATATCATTGATCTCCTTGACCTCAAGTTTTGCCACTTCGACGATCATGTAGCAGAGTTGAATGGAGTCAGCGATGAGGAGGTTGATGATGTAGATTTGAGCAACATGTTCACTTTTAATCTGCAAGAAAATAATGGTAGAAATAAACAAAGCAGCTGGAAACATTGTTTTTCTCCAATTTTTCAGGGTTTTTATTCATGATCTCTGCACAAAATGTGCAAAGAATACAAGTGAATGGAATTCTGCATGGTGAAAAATATGTTGCTCTGCCCAGCAGTTGCATTCAGAAAGGTGTATGCATTAACCAATGTGTCATTGAACATGACACATATGACTCCCCTCCCCTTCCAAGTGTGTAGGAGAACCTACAGTGGCCACGAGACTCTCTAGAGCCAGTGTTTGGTTTATCATTTCTGTGCTACTATAGAAACATGGTGGTGCAACTCAGTGGGCTCCCAATATAGATAGGAAGGGCTTATTCTAAGATAACTAAAGCAAAATTTCTTATTTTCATGGGTATTTCAGGGATCCGTTCCACTAGATGTCACTAAATTCTACACACTGCAGCTTAAAGAGAAGCTGGAATGGAGCTACACATGTTAACTGCATGTGTTTAGGGTCCAATTAGCTTAAATTTATAGGTCATTACAAGACTTCCCTCCAGCCCCCAAGCAGGATGAAGATTCTTTACAGTCAGACAGTATGGCAGTCAAATGACCTAAAATGAATAAATCTTAGTCATAAAGTACTCACCTGAGAATAAAGAGCGTAGATGGCCACTAGAGTCAAAGGAAGAGTGATAGTAATGATTATGCATGTTATCCCATACGTTGTTGAGTTGTAAGTAGAATTATTGTAGGATGTGACATTGCTGTTATTGCTTTCCATCTGTGAGGTGTTGTTGATGTAGAAATCTTCCGTTCTTCAGAGTGAAACCTGTTGTATGAGAGATCAGATTATGGAAATCTACCTAACATTGTTCAGTGACATTACTAAAGTCTTGAACTGTAATTTCACACACCCAATTTAACTGTTATCAGCCTATTGAATGGGCATTATCAGCACACATCAGTCCCAAACTTACAGGGGTACATAATAATAATTCATGATTCCCCATAACATCATAAAGATATTTGAGTGCACAAATTCCTACATCATTTTGGTGGAGAATGCGGGCAATGCTTAAATTGATTTGCAATCAAAACAAGCACTTGTATCAGGTTCATATGTTACATTATGTTTATTGCTGTTCTGCTGCTTTAAGTATTTTACCATGCTACTGCATAAAATTAGAGTTATCTCAGAGTCAAGTCAGAAACAGGCCTGGATAGGATCCCATACATGGGGTAAGCAGACCCTTGTCCAACAGCCAATGTCCATAAGGACACATAGAGGATAAGTAAATGCAGTTGTTATGTTTCACAGACAATAAGGTTGTCTGTCAGTTAAGGTGTATATTAGGACAGATTTGGGTGAGATTCCCCTTATAATAAGTCCCAGGGCCCCTCTTTGTTAGCCAGCTTGAATGTATACTACGAGTCTCTAGTTCATTTCAAGACTGAGCTATATGCTCCCTTTCACCAAAACGCTAGACAGGAAAGCACACAAATTGCAACATGGCAGGTCCATCCTTAACTATGTTTGTCAGATGGTGTTCTTGGACATGTTGTTGAGTAGTTTTATTCCAACTTTCCCTATGAGAATCCATGCAAGCTGAAGGTGATTGGAGTTACGAATACCAGGCACAGCAGGCCTCCAATGGCTTGTCTTTGGAGGTGCCTGTGCATTCCCAACCCTGGCTCTTCAGAGTCATTAGCAGTTCCTTGCTAATCCTGTTCTGATGTCTCCTTACTCCAGAGGGGCTTTGATATACCTCAACTGTAGATATGGCTTTTTGTTTTGTGTCTGGTCGGGGCGGTTGACTGGTTTTTCACAGCTACTTCATAATTGTGGAGAGCAAGCCTTTGGGTTGATCTGCATGTGTGGGGGTCTTAGTATCTTCTGGACAATCCTATGCAACCCCACTTAACTGGGCTGGACAGTGTTCTGCTGAGGAATATCCTACATTCATTTTAATAATACTTTGTTTCATTATTATTAGCGAGAATAATAATGGGGGAGCCAAGGCACATTCTTTGTATGTGCACATTGGCTAAAAAAAGGATTCTGAATGGTCTGTGTCATGCTGATATAGAATCCTAAAACCAAGAATCATGAAGTTAAAAAACATCTTCAAGGTTGTGTGAATAGTAACCTAGCCTATGCGTGAATGAGAACGGGTAGGTCGTTCAGCCCTCACCCAAAACCCAACCCAATCACTTCAGGCCTTCCTCCAAACCTGTAGTAATGCACTTTTTACACTTAAAAAAGAAAAAAAACAATCAAATAAATAAATATACCTTGGTCCTTCAAAGTGCTCTCTGAAATTAGGCCTAGGATGGCTTGTGTCCATGAAATGTGAAAATTAAAACTTTGTCATAGAGCTACACCAAATACATTTTTTGACAGGCCTAGAAAATAACATATGTAAGTATGAAGATCCTACATTGCTCCTGCTTTGAAAAACCGACCTTTGAACCTTGGCCTCAGTGTATATTTTGGGGTACAGACGTGGGACCAACTGTTATAGAGAGCTCTGGGCCTCAGCTACCGTGTGAATATAGTCAACAATTGGGGACACTGTCAGATATGGGTAAAATATGGTTAAAATTAATTTTAAACTCATAAAGCAATTAGATATTTAAAATGTGATTACACAAATGTGTTTATCGTCCCCTTACACTCCCTAGTGTACTTTCAATTTAGTATTTACAACTTCCTAATATATTAAAAACACTAATATTTTTTTAAAACTACAATTCCCATGAGCCACGCCATGCTTCTTCATACAAATAAGCACCACAGTTGTAGTTCTTCTGGTTGTAGAGTAGGCTAGTAGGATAGGGTCGTGAAAAGATCTATCTGTTGAATATATCAAACATTTAATACACCTGAACTAATAATCACTCTGCATCTAAATGGTCGATGTTAACAAAAAGTTAAGATGTTGGTTTGTTTAAGATATTTAGTGAGTGTTTCATAAACAGCATTTTTGGGATGGCAGTTCTTCTGTTTTGTAAAGTAGAGTCGTAAAATAGATTAAAAAAACAACATAACTACTGATTATATCAAATATCTACTACAATCGGACTAATAATTACACTGCTAGATGATCTATGTTCAGAACACGTAAAGATGTTGCTTTATTTGCATGGGGCAGCAAGGGGGGGTCCATTTTGTGGGACCTTACTACGCCAATGGGAATTCCCTTTGACACATTTCTTTCTTTTTTCAGTCCCTTCTTATGAGGTTAGACACAATGGCCAGAAAATCTGAGTACATCATTTCTTTCTCTCATTTTATTCTTCACAGCAATGGCAAGCAGTTACTTAAAAAGTGGTCATAATGCACAAATCATCAGATGTCAGTGGAGATACAAGATACACAGCAATTATAAATCAATCCATTAATTAAAATGAGTACCGTCACATTGAAAAAGGACAAATCCAGGTTTGTTAAGAAAAACGTGTAAGCCTGTCATCAATATGCATTTTAAAGTAGAGAAAGGTTGTTCAAATTAAAATAGATAAAAACATTGCAAAAAAACAAAGATATGTTGATTAGAAACCTAATTGTGAATGCAGTTTAGTTATGTGGGAACGTAATTTTGTGGAGACAGGGTTGCATACAGTAAATACAAGAAATAGAGGAATATAATAATGAATAATAGTGTTTTCATTCTTCTTTATTTAGCTCATTTTATTTAAATCAAATTAGTGTAAAGTTTTCAAAGTTATTTTCCCAACCTTTGTTTTGTCTTTGTTATTATTATTCAATGAGAAATGAAATAATCACAGTTGGTTTAACCACAGTATTCTATACACCTACAGTCCAAAGCTGTCCACTTGTCACAGTTTGCATACTCATTATCATGACTGTCTGCAGTTCTAATGTCATTTTTACAATCTCTACATACACAAGTGAAAAGTAATGTCACAAAATTTACCTTGAAAGCTGCAAGACCACACCTGGATGAGTTCCCTACACAGAGGTTGATGTTTGGTCGTCTGTATCCAAACAGTCTACAGTAAATATGATGAGTGAAAGCACTGAAACACATTTCACAATCACAATCAACTGATCTCAGATTACATAACTCTCCATTTGGCCAAAATGACACAGCCACTGTAACACCCTCAGTGATGTCACATACAGAGTTGTGGTTTTATCTTCCTTTTAGACTTTGAACTTTGTCATGAAAGTAACTTCATGTGAATATTTCCAATGAAAATATAAAACTCAGCTTTCATGACTCCCAGGAATTCCTGGAAGACATTTCTAAGCAGTGTCACTACCTTTATTCTCATTCTTCTCTGTTTCTTTTTGTTTTACTTTCCCTCAGTTTTATTATTCAAAATACTGTATAATTTGTGTGTTGTCAGCTATTATCACAAGTTTCTCACTATTTGTTTATGAGACAGTCAGATATTTGTATTTCTCACATGTCAAATTTGTACTGAAGGGAAGAGAGGGAGAAACTTATTGGTGGGACAGCAGTAAACTGTCACTGTTTGTATGTTCATTTTCATGACTGTTTACATCTCTGATTTCTTGTTTTATATCACTACATTCACAATTTTAAGTGCTACATTATACACCTCTAGACTGGATGTCAGTAAAACAAAAAAGTACAAAGGGAACACAAAATTACTAAAATGACACACAGGAGGTTCCTCTACTTAGAATTCTAAGGAAGAGAGAAGTTGTACTTTGTGAAGATTGATGTGATACTCATTCTTGCTACAAAGATACTCACATAAGATAGAAACAGAACTTTAGTAAATTAGTACATTGAAATAGTGTAGATGTGAGGGGTCAACTCCCTCAGTTTATTTCCTTTTGTAGTTTAGTTTAATTTAATGGGTTAATTTGCAGAACTTAATTCATCTAACGGGTTAAAATTTCAACTGCGTAAAAGTTCATGTCTGCAGTCAATGTAGTTAATTCAAAATGTCTTTCCAGGATACAGTGTTTGTGAGTTTGTATTTTATTCAGTATTATTTGTTGATGTGCTGTCTGGCTCCCACCACCAGATGGTGCTGTTGAGTCAGAAAAAGTGAGTTGTGAAGGAAAAAAAAGATGAAGATACTTGTTTTTAACAGCAAAGAAAGTGTATTGCCAGACAGTGAGAGTGAACATATACTGCTTTTTTTTCATTGTTAAAAGCAAAAATAAAGACGTTGCTAGTTTCATGACAGTCGTGTATCCACCTGAGTCCTTAGCTGCAACATAGGCCTAGTAATTAGGCCTAATTGGACTCATCTGTGAAATCAGCCTTATTCATCCACATCATCTTACAATTCCCATGATATTGCAACATTTTGCAGATATTTGCACAGGCTCATATGGTCACTTCAGTATAGCATCTTCTCTTTCACTGTACTGTTACCATTTGCATCAACTTTAAGCTACGACTATTATTTCTAAATACTTACTTTTTAATTATGTAAAGCACATCACATTTAATTTTGCACTTGTCACTTTCATATATTTCATTCACTTCATTTCACTAACCAAGACCACCCCAACTAGAATATGGATTTATTTGTTGAATGGCAGAAGAACTGAGGTGTCGAAAGAAGGAAGGGTTAGCGTCGAGGGATGAGGGGAGAGGGTTGAAGAATGTGGGATGAGGGATGAACTATGATTAAAAGGGTTGGTTAAAAATTATTACCTAAAAAGTCACAAGAACTTAACACAAATCAACAGGATTAGGTTATATTAAAAAACAGCACAAAATGCCTCCCTAGTATTACACAACAGTAGAGTTGAGCTATATGATGATATAAACCAGAGACAACCAGAAGACATTTTGTTGATTAGTCAGGTTTAATTCACAGAGTTAGTGAAAAGCAAACATTCTCATTTTTGTCTGGAAACATATTTTCATTGAATTTCCAGGAAATGTACAATTTCTTATATAAGTACTGTGCTATATAAATTTTATGTATATTGCCAAGCTAGCTATATTGCAAGCTTTATGTAGCCCCTCAGTTCAGCCTCTGACTGAAAAGGCCGTTGTAGCTTCTGTCTCTATTGGTCAGCTCCAGGAAGCTGCCCCTTAGCAAACTTATATTATAAATGTATAAAAAGCATGCTATGGCGCCTTCAAAGGATAATAATGATAGACATCAACTTCAAGCTAAAAAAAAAATATATTTACACATTTGTTGAAGCCATAACAAGCAACCAGTAAAAGTTAACCTACATGGACAAACATTTCCTACTAACCAGTTCTCTCACAACATAATCAAAACAAAGCTTCCTTTTCATCTACTTGTGATGGCCACACCACTGGCTGACCACAATCAGTGTTTGTAGTTTTCTTTTAGCATAACTGACACAAACATTTCAACTAATGACGTGGCCAAAAGTTTTTTGTTGTCATACAGCAAACACTTTATTTCTTTTGTTTTTTAGTTTAGTTTTAGTTAACATTCTGTCATTGACTCTCTTATTTGCTTTCAATTACTTTCTGTGTTTCTTCTCTCTGGCTAAAAGATGCAGCAACAGTTAAGATGGCCTCTTGTACTGTGACAAAGAGGAAGCTGAAGAGACCAGCTGGGTGTGCCAGAGGTGAGTCTACCTTTCAGGATCCAGTTAAATTGAACTACTGTTGGACTTTTAACACTGTGTTTAGACAGCAAGCTTGTGGAATGGAGTTAAACAGACTTGGGGCCCTATTTTAATGATCTAAAGCGGGCGCTGGGCATGAAAATGACACCGGCCTTCAAATAGCAATTCGGCTTGCGCTGCATTTAGCGACACACAGGGCAGGGCATAAGATAGGGCCCTTGAAGTGTAAATGAACAATTCTGGTTGTGGTTATGATGTGGTTGAGGCGTGGCTGAGTCATGAGCCTGCATGGAGCAGATACAGACAGCTGAGTTGTTGCAATGAGAGCTTATCTGTGAGATGTGTGAATAAAAAACACGCCTGTTACACTTGCAGTGTAGACACAGAGTAAGAGTATGTTTGCATTAAGGCGGCTACATTTGTTTCTTCTTCTTCCTCTTCAGATAAAATGCTGCACTACTGCTACCATACATTTAAAAGTTTAGCCGCCTAAGTTTGGACATAGTTTGTGTTGTTTTTGTTTGACAGTTAGTCCTATTTGTGTTTTGAATGATTTTTTGTTCATTCCAAATGAAGTCAAATGAAGTTTTCACTGCTAGGTCCCTGACACTACTGTTCGGTGTCTTATTGGAAAAAACTGTTGATAGAGGACAGTGACTGTTGTCTCTTCCCTTTTTAATTGCCTAATTGCCTGTCTTCTCCCTTCTCTTTCTCCCTCTTTCACTACCTGCATGGAGCAGACTGTGTACATGTTGTTATCTTTCATGCTGATGATCTGCTGTTGTCATCACTGTTCATTTTGCAACAACACAGAGAGGCCAAAAGCTTGTCTATGACTCCTTTCCTAATGAAAAAGTACAGAATCAAGTCTACAAGAGGACTGAACTTAAGAAGCATGCGAATCACAGTGAAGAAGAAAATGCAATGAGGAAAGAGCAAGATGACGGTGGGTAGAAACAGCAGTGTGTAGATGAGCAGCACCAGGACCAACATTCCCACAATTCGTCATTTTATTCTATATTCTTCTGTGTTACATTTATGGATGCAAACAACAAGACCCATTCTTTGTATGCTGCATACTTGGCTAATAAAAACAGACTCTGATTCTGACTTGGAAGCACACCTTGAATCTAGAAACATAGATTACAGTTTTGTTTTTGTTGTGGGTTTGCATTTTCTACCTTTTAGAGCTATTTCACTTATTTTGTGTTCTTTATATTTGAGCTTATTTGACTTTTTTGGTGTTTTGTTGAATAAAGCGGTTTTAAATTGTAGTTTGTTTTGCTGCTGCTGCTGCTGTATGGATCCCAGGAAGACTAGCGGCCACTTTGTGAAAGCCAATGAGGATCCAGATGAAGAATAAATAAGAGATTGATTAGTAAACAAATCTAGACATAAACTAAAAGAGATACTCAAACAAAACTGGTACAGATACAAGTCTTATCTCATCCACTTGGACCTACAGAACAATATTTTATACAATGTAATATTACAGAAGCTGGTCATAGGACAACTCACTCCATGACCTTTAACCTATACATCTAATCAGTTATATGAAGGTATCCTTCAGGCTGGATGGAAATATGTCATCCCACTCACATTAGTCTGTTCTGCTTGTGTTTTTTTCTTCATACTGGTAGACATTTAAGCCTATTTGTTGCTGTTCTTTAATCACATATGATTAAATCATTAAATCATCTTTTTGTGTACACTATGCAACTTATTTGAAAATAAAATCAAAATGGCTCCATAGTATTACACAGCAGTAGAGTTGGGCTATATGATGATATAAACCAGAGACAACCAGAAGACATTTTGTTGATTTGTCAGGTTTAATTCACAAAATTTGGTCAAAAGCAAACATTCTCATTTTTGTCTAGAAACATGTTTTTATTGAATTTCCAGGAAATGTACAATTTCTTATAGAAGTACTGTGATATATAAATTGTATGTATATTGCCAAGCTATAACATGCACCACCACAAAATCTCATAAAATATAACTTACATTAAATTTAATCAGTAAAGGGTATCAGAAGATGCCCCTTAGCAAACTTATATTATAAATGTATAAAAAGCATGCTATGGCGCCTTCAAAGGATAATAATGATACACATCAACTTCAAGCTAAAAAACCTATTTACACATTTGTTGAAGCCATAACAAGCAACCAGTAAAAGTTAACCTACATGGACAAACATTTCCTACTAACCACTTTTCTCACAACATAATCAAAACAAAGTTTCCTTTTCATGTACTTGTGATGGCCACACCACTGGCTGACAACAATCCACAATCAGTGTTTGTAGTTTTCTTTTAGCATAACTGACACAAACATTTCAACTAATGATGTGGCAAAAAGTTTTTTGTTGTCATACAGCAAACACTTTATTTCTTTTGTTTTTTAGTTTAGTTTTAGTTAACATTCTGTCATTAACTCTCTTATTTGCTTTCAATTACTTTCTGTGTTTCTTCTCTCTGGCTAAAAGATGCAGCAACAGTTAAGATGGCCTCTTGTACTGTGACAAAGAGGAAGTTGAAGAGACCAGCTGGGTGTGCCAGAGGTGAGTCTACCTTTCAGGATCCAGTTAAATTGAACTACTGTTGGACTTTTAACACTGTGTTTAGACAGCAAGCTTGTGGAATGGAGTTAAACAGACTTGGGGCCCTATTTTAACGATCTAAAGCGGGCGCTGGGCATGAAAATGACACCGGCCTTCAAATAGCAATTCGACTTGCGCTGCACTTAGCGACACACAGGGCAGGGCATAAGATAGGGCCCTTGAAGTGTAAATGAACAATTCTGGTTGTGGTTATGATGTGGTTGAGGCGTGGCTGAGTCATGAGCCTGCATGGAGCAGATACAGACAGCTGAGTTGTTGCAATGAGAGCTTATCTGTGAGATGTGTGAATAAAAAACACGCCTGTTACACTTGCAGTGTAGACACAGAGTAAGAGTATGTTTGCATTAAGGCGGCTACATTTGTTTCTTCTTCTTCCTCTTCAGATAAAATGCTGCACTACTGCTACCATACATTTAAAAGTTTAGCCGCCTAAGTTTGGACATAGTTTGTGTTGTTTTTGTTTGACAGTTAGTCCTATTTGTGTTTTGAATGATTTTTTGTTCATTCCAAATGAAGTCAAATGAAGTTTTCACTGCTAGGTCCCTGACACTACTGTTCGGTGTCTTATTGGAAAAAACTGTTGATAGAGGACAGTGACTGTTGTCTCTTCCCTTTTTAATTGCCTAATTGCCTGTCTTCTCCCTTCTCTTTCTCCCTCTTTCACTACCTGCATGGAGCAGACTGTGTACATGTTGTTATCTTTCATGCTGATGATCTGCTGTTGTCATCACTGTTCATTCTGCAACAACACAGAGAGGCCAAAAGCTTGTCTATGACTCCTTTCCTAATGAAAAAGTACAGAATCAAGTCTGCAAGAGGACTGAACTTAAGAAGCATGCGAATCACATTGAAGAGGAAAATGCAATGAGGAAGGAGCAACATGACGGTGGGTAGAAACAGCAGTGTGTAGATGAGCAGCACCAGGACCAACATTCCCACAATTCGTCGTTTTTCATCAGAGGGGACCGAGGTGGCAGCAGACAGGGCTTTAAGGGTCCCACCCAGGAAGAATATGAGCAGTGGGAAAGGGATGAGGAATAAGATGGTGAGAATGGATATTAAGACCAAGGGGTGAGCGTTGAAATAGGCAGGAAGGACAACAACAACAGGAAGGATCCAGACTACGACACAGACCACGAGAGAGATCTTGATGGTTCTTCTGAAGTGATACCACAGTGGCCGTGCGATGACCAAATACCTGTAACACAAGATACACAGTCTATCATCAGATACAGAATATTCCTGACTTTGAGGAGCTTCAGATTTCTATGATAATATGATGGTCATACACATGGAAGTAGCTAAAAACATACAGGATAGACAGATAGTTACCTTTCCAGGGCGATACAGACCATGAAGCCAAGACTGGCCATCATAGCAAAGAGGTAAATATGAAAGAAGATTTCAGAGATCTTCTCGTCCATAGGTTTTGCCACTTCGACGATCATGTAGCAGAGCTGAATGAGGTCAGAGATGAGGAGGTTGATGATGTAGATTGGAGCAACATTGTC
This sequence comes from Euthynnus affinis, assembly GCA_029490765.1. Classification (NCBI taxonomy): domain Eukaryota; kingdom Metazoa; phylum Chordata; class Actinopteri; order Scombriformes; family Scombridae; genus Euthynnus; species Euthynnus affinis. The sequence goes on from CM055852.1 coordinate 27,350,242, forward strand.
ATTTCTAACCTGTAAGAAAACAATGGTAGAAATAAACAAAGCCGCTGGAAACATTTTCTTTTAATTGTCTGTTTTTTTCAGTTAGGATCTTTGCACAAAATGTGCACAAATGAAAGTGGATGGAATTCTGCATAGTGAGTGAAATATGTAATTTTTCTCTGTCCAGCATTTGCATCCCTATTGACCAATGTGTCATCAAATATGAGACACTGGCCAATAGGGGTGTGAACCTTTTACTCACAAAACGGTCCGATTCGATCTCGATTCACAGCCTATGATCCGATTCAGGGACGATTAATAAAAAATACTAAACGATTCAGTACGATTCGATTCGATCCAGTCCAGTTCGATTCGATACAAATTGACAACTTATCTCCCAAGCTTTGTTACTGAGAAGAAAGAGAAAAACAGAAATGACATTTCAAAATAGATAAAGTGTTTACAACAGAGAAAATATAACTTCAGGCAACATAACCTTTACAATTTGCTCACCTGGAGGAATAGTAAATGCAAAAATCAGAATTATTGGTGCTTTGGGTAAAACAGCTTTAATTAATATTTTAACGATTTTAAGTGTTAGTGTTAGCAGCAGCTCAGCTAACAGCCTGTATCTGATGTGCGGCCGTCACCAAACTTTGTAGGAGAAACACTGATTTTTTAGGTAAAACCGTTTTAATTAGTATTTTAATGATTTTAAACTGCGTGTACGTTTGTTTTAGGAGAAGTGGAGACCTCTGCGGACAATTGGGCTCTCGGGAGAAACCGGACGAACGTCTGAATGTAAAGTTATAAGAGAAATATACCGAACAAGTGTTAGCAGCAACTCAGCTAACAGCCCGTATCTGACGTCCGTGGGTCGCCGCACATCGTCGGAGAAACACTGATCTTTTGGGTGAAACTGCTTCATTCAGTGTTTTTACCTGTAATCAGGGGGTCCTTTTGTTCTGGAGAGGAGGAGACCTCTGCGGATAGTTCGGCTCCCGGTAAAAACATCCAGAACCATGAACAGCAGAGTAATCGCATCCCGGTGAAGCTGATTATTTAACAACGAAGACAACAACTCCCATGATCCCTTGCTACTTCACACCGTCATCACACGCCGTCTTTTGTTATTGTTCACTGGAGTCTCGTGAGAGTTCACACACCACAAGGCCGCGCTAATCGGGTAGTGACAACATTTCTATGGACTTGAATGTGAACCAATGGAGCCAGAAACCGATTTGCGGCCGTAAATTCGGGCCATCGAACCGTTCATAGTGCATTTGGACCGTTTGGGGCTCCATGGACCGGTGCACTCGGATCGCATAGGTCACAGACCGATAACCGATCCAAAACGGATTATCTTTACACCCCTACTGGCCAATCAATGTTACAAGACCAGCTATGCTAACTGCTCTATGAGGCTGTACTTATGCTCAGGGGTCCATTGAGCTAAATGCTAATATGCTCACAAAGACAATGGGAATTTTAGTGTGTTATCATGCTAAAGATAGAGTGATGGATATTGATTGTCGTCATGGAGAAATTTGTTTCCACTGTGCATTATGCCTCTAAAACATACAGTAGATAGATGTATACACACACACACACACACACACACACACACACACACACACACACACAATGATTTCATGCAGACAAAAAGACTAAAATATATCGTAATATTGTGATTAGTGGACAATAGAATTTAAAACCAGTTTTTTGTTCTTTATCGGCAACTGGATGAGAGTAAAGAAAGTAAAGAGATTGCATGGGTGTCCACACTCTCATTAAATCACAGATCACATTACCATTAGTTTAGTTGGTCATTGGATCAACCAGGTCAGTAGGCTTCATCCTCTGCAGACCATAACTGTTTGTACAATATTTCATTTATTTCTTTAATGTTTTAATTCATACCCAAAATAATGAGCTCACGTAATGTTGTACAAATTGTTCTGATAAACCTGACGACAGTTTCTTCTCTACAAGTGAATGATGCTGTTAACCTCACCTTAAGAGAAGCTGGAATGGAGCTACACATGTTAACTGCATGTGTTCAGGGTCCAATTAGCTTAAATTTATAGGTCATTACAAGACTTCCTTCCAGCCCCCAAGCAGGATGAAGATTCTTTACAGACAGACTGTATGACAGACACATGACCTAAAATTAATAAATCTTAGTCATAAAGTACTCACCTGGGAATAAAGAGAGTAGATGGCCAATAGAGTCAAAGGAAGGCCGATACTGATGATTACATATGTTATCACATCCTCATTATTGATGTTGAAGAAGGTAGGTTCATTGTAGGTGTGCTTGTAATCACTGTTGGTGTCATTGTAGTCATAATCATAGTAGAATGTGAAATAGCTGTCATTGCTTTCCATCTGTGAGATGTTGTCGATGTAGAAATCTTCCATTCTTCAGAGTGAAACCTGTTGTATGAGAGATCAGATTGTGGAAGTTTTTTAATATCTACCTAACATTGTTTGTGACATCACTAAAGTCTTGAGGTTCAATTTCACACAAATACAGTGTATATTATACCCACAAAAAAGGTGTTTTTGTTACATTATCTCCTTATAATATTTATTCAGGGATCTATTTTTAAGAAACTTTCTTGATTAATTGTTTAGTTTTTAATACACTGTGAAAAAAAATGCATTGAGCCCATGGAAATGTCTTCAGTTTGCTATTTTTCTCAGACCAAAAAAAGTCTGAAGATTTTTAATTTACTGTTGCATATGTCAAAGAAAAGGAGCAAATCATAATGTTTAAGAAGCTGAAACCAGAGAATATTTCTTTTTGCTAAGAAAAAATTGAAACAATAAATGAATTATTATACCAATAAATATAATCACCTAATTGTTGCAGATCTACATTTCAACAAAGAAAAACATTTCAGATAATACACGTTTTTTTTATATTAATATTATACATATATTATATATATATTAATATTTTTTACATGTTGATGTGAGGTCATTACCACATAATTTTATACAGTTCTGTCATTAATTGAAGGTACAGGGACATTGGTCTACGATGTTTTGTCTTCTGCACTTGACGACCCACCAGTTGCCTTTGTACTCTGATTTTGGAGGTTTGCATGTCTGAATAAGCCATTTTATGGATCACCAGCATATTTTATATGTTTCTTACAGATTGTGCAGTTTTGTAGTGAAAATTAAGTGTAAATTAGAGGAAACAACTGCAGGCTAGTACATTCACCATGTTTAACAACACTAACATAGTGGACATCCCTGTAGCGTACTGTTCAAGACCAGAGACTGTATAAAAATATGGACACGGAAAAATACAGATTTTGAAGCTCAAAGTGAGCTGCTTGGGCCGTTGCCATCTTGTGTGACTCTGCCTAACTCCCAGCCAATCTGTGGACCTGTCACTCAAAGCAGCCATTTCCCTCATTATGCTTAACTTTAGAATTTAATAAGAATTTAAATTGGCGAGTTATTAAAAAAACACCATACAGTTATCATGAAAGAGGAAATTATTAAAGCAAAAAAAAAAAGCAAAAAAAACAAACAAACCCAGAAACACTTATTCCTTCTGAGATGAAATCTTTAATTGTCTTTAACCTATCTTGGGTTGTATAACTTTATCCCTCTGTTAGACTTTTTATCAGTCACATATTGTCACAGCAGAAGAAACTCTTTCATATCTCAGCTGTCATCAAAACTGCAAATATCACTATAAATACCTCTAGGTGGACATACAGTAAATACAATAAATACATAAATAAAATAATAATCATTTGTTTCTTCATTTTTTAAAGCTCCTTTCATTTAATTTAAAATAGTGTAAATTTTATTGAATTTTTTTTCTCACCCTTTGTTTTGTCTTTGTTACACAACTTGTACTCTTGTAAAATGGCATTTAGGAGTACAGAATAAATAAGAAACTATTGGAGTAAATTATACAGTTTCCATGGGCAAAGGAGCATCACTCAATTTTAGAGCAGATGGATATATTTTTAGGAATAATCAGTGCTGTAATGCTAACTCCATTAAAAATGAGCTTTTACTGAAATTTGAAGTAAAATGGTTTGAAAAAAAATATGTTAAAGTCAAAATTAAGAACATATATGCATATCAAACAGAATTTTAGCCGTGAATTATATGTAACATCTCATTTATCTGGAAGCCAAAGACCTTTAGTTGCACAGCTGAGGGCATTAAGATTGGTCAAAAATATGGAAAATGGAAAATGAGTCTCATTTTCATTGTACTATAAAAAACTATGATGACTTAAGAGAGCTACTGTTTCATGAAACTTTTTGACAAAACCCTGAAATATGTGTTCAGATAAAAAAAATTGAATGGTTATTTAATTTTTACGTATTTAAGTTTGCTAACTTTAGCTCAAAAGTTTATAGAAGGCAAGATGGATTGCTTAATTGGTATTCACTTTTTACTTTACTTTTCAGTAATATATGGTAACCTTCTGACAGTAAATTAGAGGGTCTGTATGATTTAATGATGGTCTCTAGATTTGAAGGTGAAAGATTTGATTTTTGCAATATAAACCTTTTACTCTAGTCCGGGCTTTAATTTATGGTGTCTTATAAGCCCATGTGGGCTGCGTATACAGTTGTAAGCATGACACAATAATAAAAATTTAATTCACTCATTCATATGAAATACCAGTTATTCATAATAAAAAAAAAATACCAGCATTATTTTTTTTTAATTTAAATTTCAACTGAATTCATACCAGAAGCCTTACTTCTCACTTTGTGGTGTAAAATGCAGAGTTGCTTAACTGTAGATTCTAACTGAGCATTTGTATTTGTATCTGTATTCAAATAAACATGAAAAGATGCTTAAAAAATCCTGGTTTTGTTTCTATTACGCTTTTAATTTTAGAAAATTATTGTTAAAATAAGTGTTCATGGATAAACTACCTTACAAATGAGGTCCCCCACACCAGGTCTTGAGCTGGAATCTCCCAGGTCACAGATGATTGTGCTGCAGACAGACCTCTACCCATATATACACCCATAACACACAAACAGTACAGCGTGCAACATGTAGGGAGGAGCTTGTACTTATTAAGATTATACAAATCGAAGATGTTGTAAGTCTTCATGTTGTGGAAAATTACATAGAAAGAAGAAATCTTCAAACAAATACAGTAATGATGTTTATAAAAAATATTGCTTTGCTTCCTCTGTTTCTCTACACTGTAAAAAAATGGCTGTTGAAGTTACGGTAAATACCAGAAACATAACTTTAATCTTTACAACCAGAAAACACAGGATTTTACTGTGAAAAATTTAAAAATTGTAAAATTCATGGGAAAATACCATAATGTCAAATACCCTAAACTTAATGGTATTATTCTGTCTAAGTTACAGATTTTGCTGATGTGTACATTTAAATTTACACTATAAGACCATTAACCATTCATCAAAATCATACCTTCATTTCTATAGACAGAAGATGTTAAATATATGGTATGTTTTTTATATAATGTTGATTTCAAGGAAAAACATGTATGTTTAAATAATTTGCTGCTATTTTATGAAAGGTCCTAGAAAGTATGGATCTAATCTGATGCTTTATGCAATAAAAAAATAAAGAAAGTGTATCATTGTCATGTTCCAAAAACAGAGCGATTTGATATTTGACATACATTACTATTATTACCTACTTCATTATCACGATTACATATAATAAAATCAGACAGAACAAAGGACACTTTAAGAGAAAACATGCAAGGACAACTGAAAAACACAGTGAGCTTCATGTGGTTCTCTAAAATAAAACAGTTTAAAAGAAAATTATGAAAATGTGTGTGCAATGTAAGTGCTGATATACCGGCATTTTCCTTATTTTAACTTTAAGCTACCATTTTTCTGAACAGCCAGCAATAAATTTAGCCTAGAGAGAGACAGAGAGAAGGGGCCGACACATGTTAAGCAAGGCAAGTTTATTGGAATAGCACATTTCAGCAAGAAGGCAATTCAAAGTGCTTTACATAGATCACAAAAGGCATTAAAACAGAATATGAAAGCAAGACAAGGAAAAAGACATATAAAAACAATTTAAAGTGTTACATTTGGAAATAAAATGTAAAAAGAAGCTAAAAAGGAAATAAGACATATAAAAGAAGAGAATAAAAATAACAGTGCAGTGTAAAATATTAACCCTTAATATGGTTTAATCGAAGGCAGCAGCAAACAGAAAAGTCTTGAGCTGCGATTTAAAAGAACTGAGAGTTGCAGCAGATCTACAGTTTACCGCCACGTCTGCGCACCCAGCACTGAACATCTGACTCCTGGGGACATAATATTTCTTCTTGAAGTAAGCATGTTTGCAGAATTTGTTCCAGCCTGAGAGTAAAAGCCTTCTTGAAGGTTTTATTTTGGTTTGTAACATTATGTCAATGTTACTTTATGTTTGCGAGGTCAGAGGGCAGCTAATGTTTTGTTTTGCTTTGTAAAAACTAACATTAGCTAATGTTACTGTCAGGATGTAATGTTAGGTTTTGAAATGAGATCTTCTATATTGATACTTTTATGATATATTTTACAATTAGATGATTTATATTACACTTCGATACTTTGATGATTACCTTGTTTTTCTATAATTAATCATCTTGCAGGGTTACACATAGTGCTGATGTGCCAATATCATGGAGTTGTATGTCGTACGTGAAGGTATGCAGGATAAAGCATTAACTCCATGGTGTGAAGAGTTGACACAATGGAAGGCATTGAATCAACAATGCTAGAACCAGTGATCATGTGAGTCTTCAAGCAGAACTGGTGGCTGGTGAATTCTTTAAATTCCAGTTTCTTGAACATCATGTCCATGTTGAGCACCCTCTTCAGCCAAGTCTGGGTTCAGTGACTCGTTACACTTACTCAACCCGGGGCAAGTGGCTCTTTTTTTTCATGATATATAATTCCTTTCACCATGGATTATCCTTAATGTATGGACACTTACTGTTCAAGATCTCACCACTGCTTTGTGAGTATACTAGACAAGTTATTTGATCAGTTCAATCTGTTTCACTCTTTCTTTTATAATTTACCATATGCAGTTGCTGACTGTAAAATCTACAAATTTATTTTTAGTAAAAAATGTACTGGGCCTCTCTCAAGCTTTGCAGAACAAGTTGTCAAGCGTGACTTCCTGTCTTAGCAAACCACAAAGGAAACTATGACCATCAGCCATGTATTCCCACATACACATTTATATTTTGTTATTGATAACTGCTGTAATTTAACTCTCAGTGGAAAAGTTGTAGAACTGCCTGGAGGAAAACCAGGAATCCCAACTGCTAGACCATATGGAAGATGATATCTGTAAAAGGTAGTGAAGCCTCAGATCTATTCTTATTATGGACAATTTAATAGAAATATTTGTATGACTCAATAAATATCATTTAGCCTCCATTCTGTCCTTTTTTCTGTGTAAACCTTGATAACAAGTATGATTAGTTCTCGGTGTTTTACTCCTCTACACATGAATACACTCAGTAAACATCTACATATAAGCCTACTGTATTTACATATAATTAAACAAAGATGAATAAACAGCATAGTGTAGGATTCACATAATGTAGCCTACTGCTCACAGTACACAGGTAGAGATGGCTGTGAAAAGGGCAAAAGCGCCCTCTGGTGGACACAGACAATGTTACTCCTCCTCAAACCAGCAGTGGTGAGAGTACTGAAGTAAAAGTAACACTACCAAAATAATAAAAAATACTCCATTACAAGTAAAATAAAATATTGATCTGAAAAGTAGCTACAGCTGTGGAATAAATGCAATGGAGTAAAATGTAATGGATTATAAGTATAAAGTAGCATAAAATGGAAAAACAAAAGTAAGTACTTAATTACATTTTTCCACTGACTGTCACTAATATCAATATAAGTATCGACAGAGAAAATTTAAAAAATGAACTAGACAAAGAACTAGATATTAATAAATGAATAGTATAATAATTATCTGTATTGATTATTTCTCTTTACTGCTGTACAGTGATTTACTCATTGACCATGTGATGATTGTTATTTCAGTTCAGCTTCACATCACAGTCCAAAGCACACCAGATACGACATATGATTTTATACTTTCTTCTTTTCTTGAACCTCCAACTACTCCTTTTAATGTTACATTATACTGGAAGCTGTTTAACTGGATGTAAAAGTGTCATGGAAACAGGTGACCAGGGTCGAAGCGCTGTGACATCCAACATGAGTGAGTTTCATCCTGGATACCAGACTCCTCTGTGCTGTATAAATACTGAGCAGGACAGTCGGCCTCAGCACACCAGCGACTGACTCCAGAAAGGTAAGTCCACTCACAGACAACAACAAGAACATTTATTTATTGTTTTCATCAATGTTAATACATAACTATTAATTATTATTGTCTCAAATTCTTCCATTAAAGGCTCTTTACTGATTAATTAAAGCTAAAAAGTCGACACAAGTAGAGGGTATAGAAGAAAAGAAATATATGGTTGTTACTACTATTATATATACTCATTGATATTATATATAACATTATAACCTAGACCAGAAATATATTATTAATATATTTCAAGACACCTCAAACTAAGTTTTGGACAACAGATTAATGACTGTTTTGAATATATGTTGATAAAAAAAAAACACATTAGCACCATCTGCAAACAAAATGATCACATAGATGTTAAATTAGAAGATTTAACTGAATATCCCTGCCTGAGCTCCACAGGAGAATTGAAATCAAGATCCATAACTCATCAAATCCTCCAGGAACTACCTTCCTCCGTGATGAAATGATTAATAATCTTTATAAGTAATTAACTATTTAATAAACCAACTTCCTCTCCTCCAGGACGATGGCTGTACAGGTCACCAGAATGATGTTTCCCCTGATGTTGAGCCTGTTTCTGGGAGTTTTGTCTCTCATTTGGCCCCTGACTCCTGCAGGTAAGACGATTAGATAGTTTAAATCGAGCAATGAATCATTTGGGAAAATCTGGCAAAAAATATTATTACTGGAAAGTTTACAACATAATCATTATTCATATTTCGAAATAACATTCGACAGTATAGACGCACATATGTTCACAGAGAATATGAATGATAATATCAAAGGCAAATAGTTTACAGTCCAACCTTAAACTGAGGCCTTTCCTTACATGTCAGTCATTTAAACAGTAATAACAAAACATAAATAAATAAAAAGGAAAAAACAAATAAATAAAACTTTAAATATAAATATAAATAAATGATTAAATAAAGGTTCATCTACTTTCCAGAAAGGGTTTCATACTGTTAAATGCCATTAAATTAAATATCTTTATATCTTTCATAAGAGAGACACCAGTTAAAATAAACCTTCAACAACAGCTTGTGTATGCATAATATATTTTTATCATTTGCTTAAGAGTCTTGTTTGATTATGACTTCGTAGATCATTTTCTGTTGAGGTTTGGGTGTGTTTGGTTGTTTCCATCCTGCCATATTCTGTGGTGATTTTAAATCGATGCTGCAGATGAGAAGATCCTTAAAATCTGTCTTGATAACCGTGTTTAGTAATGAAACAGAAGCCTTTAGCTCATAGTGAAGAGAATATTTTTAGACTTTTTTTTAACTTAAATTGAAGTTTAAGTTCCATGAAATGTTTAGTCGTGTCTGAATTGTTATTACAGTACATAGAATGTATGAGTAACACTATACACTATAGTATCCACTTTACCTACAAACTAAATTCATATACATACTGTAGATAATCACCTACTGTATGTATATAAAGTAACTTATTTAAATCAACCTGCAATGTCTTCCACTACCAGCGGCCTTCCAGCTGCCGCCCTGCCAGCTCATCAACCAGACGGTGTCGGTGGAGAAAGAGGGCTGTGCCACGTGTCACCCGGTGGAAACAACCATCTGCAGCGGCCACTGCATCACCAAGGTATTGTTGTTGGTAATGCATGATGAGGCAATGAGTCTTTTTATATAGTGGCTGCTCTCTCTTTATATTTTGAGATTTTGCATTTAACACAACACAATCAATCAATCAAACTTAATTTGTGTAGCACCTTTCAAACAGATTAGTACATATTCTAATCAAAAGCCAGGCTAAAGATGTTTTAAGTTGAAAGATATCAACACATTCAGCTCTTCTGGCAGATCCTCAGGCAGACTGTTCCAGCGGCTCGGAGCAAAGAAACTAAAAGCTTTAAAAAACAAGTGAGAGAGTGCTGCTGTTCAACACTCAGGCAGCAGGCGTTTTGAATCATTTGTAACTGACCGGGTAGACCAGGAAGAAGAACAGAGACAGAGAAGTGGTCACACTATGGTTTTATGTTCGAGATGATAAAAAGCAGGTCTGGTGACATACACCACATAAACTCTGAAGTTCAGTCAAAGACAACAAGGTTTCATGAGACTTAGAAACTATGAACTATAAAATTAAAATTGCAGTTTTATCCTGGTTGAGCTATAAAATGTTTTTCGAAATCCAGCCACTGATATCTAAAATACTTCTGAGATGAGCATCAATTGGTCCTGTGTCATCTGGAGACACGGCTACATAAAAATCAGCATCAGCATAGTTATGGGAAGCTGCTGTGAACCCTGATGACACAACAGAGGGATAATATATACAGATATGTATACTATACTGTATAGATTATAGATAAATTGATCCTTGGTGAAGTTATTTTAGAGGCTTTGGAGAAATTATCATCAGGGGCTACAAGGAACTCTGCTAGAAAGATACAGTAAGTGTTCCTGACCCCACCTATGATGTGTACAGTACTGTAGCATTAGTCTTAAGAAATGAATACACCATGTTCTTCCTTTCAGGACCCTGTCATCAAGATACCGTTCAGTAAAGTGTACCAGCATGTGTGCACGTATCGGGACTTTTACTACAAGACGTTTGAACTCCCTGACTGTCCTCCCGGTGTGGATCCCACGGTCACCTACCCCGTGGCTTTGAGCTGCCACTGCGGCCGCTGTGCCATGGACACGTCCGACTGCACCTTCGAGAGCCTGCAGCCCGACTTCTGCATGAATGACATACCTTTCTACTACTAGGCTCAAGTACATAGATAACATTGTGCAATATTTAAAAATCAATATGTAGATAAAAAAAAAACTGCTGTAAATCAGTAAATAAATAATGTTACACAGAGCAAAGAATGATGTTTCTATGTCTTGTGCAATAACTGTTGGGGAATTTCCATAAACAGGAAGACTGTGGGTTACATGTAAGGTCTGATCTGTCTGTGAGAACATGGTATGTGAAACTAGTGTGCAAAACCAACTGTATTATAGTGGTTTTAAAATGGGTACACAGACAGAGGCTTTTGTAATAATTTGTTGACACAAATCTTTTGATTTAAAAATATATATTAAATGAAACTGCAGCGCACAAGAGCTTGTTTGGTAGTGTTGCAGAACTGTACTGTAGAAGTTATTACACAGTTCAGTTTGGTCCAGATGCCTTTCAGCCTTTTAACCAGGATGTAAGTAGTTGAACAGTCCATTGGAGATATATTTTATGTATTCCTGAGTGCCATGCAGGAAGAGGAGTTTCATCAACCCAAAAGTTTGTTATTATTTATCCTTATCACTGATCCATAAGGAATTAATTAATGGTTTATTAATAAAGTAATTATAGACCTTTTAAAAATGGTTCCGCAACAGAAATAGGTACAAATTTATTTTGTCTTCTTAAATGGATCCTTTACTTTGTTACAAAGTGGCTCAGTGAATATGACAAGACAAGAGAAATAACAAATATACTGATATGTAAATGTAAAAAATTAAAATTAGCTAATAAATAATTGGGTGTGAAACATCAGCAATGAAAGCAATCCATGAATGCATGGATGTGTGGATGCATGGAGGTGTCAAACCGGGTTATGTTCGTAAGTAACGTTTTTTCCAAATGAAAGAGGCACAACATTAATACAGTACAGTATGCGGTGGGCGGATGGGTCCCAGGTTCTCATACTGAGTCCTGTGTGTGGTTAGGTTTAAGCAATAAAAGGTGTAAAAAAGGTGTATCTTAAAACAACAGTCAGATGTACATATGAACAATGAAAGAGGATTTCTTCACTGTAATCATTCCTCCTGTTCATAACGGCTATTAAAAGATCTCCTTCAAATGTGCTTACATTATAAGTGAAGGGACAGTTTGAAGTAAGGTCAGTGGAAACCTATCAAGAACACAGTCAATGTAACCTTGTGTAAGGCTGTTGGAAAATCATTTTGTGGAGAGGCAAACATGGTGTCATTGTAGTTGTAATCATACGGAGTGCCATTGCAGTGAAAGATGTAGTCGCTGTAGAACAGTGCCATTCTTCACAGTGTAACCTGTTGTTTGTAATAACAAAAGGCTGCGGGGTTGTTAGCATATACTAATCTCTGTTTCTACCAAAACCACTATTTACACCATTACAATGTTCTCCAAAGTTTAATACAAACATGCTGACAATGCACAAAATGGAAATGGAGAAAACATTGTGACACGGAGAGGAAAGCAAAACCTGATCATGAAAACTCAACTCACAAATAAAAGTAGTGTAAACACATACTGAAAAGCAGCAGGACTACTACCACTACTACTACAAACAATGAATGTGTTCAAGAAGTTCCTGCTTAAAATTATATGTATACTATATATTCAAATACCACAAAGTTTCCTGGTTACATGCTGCTGTTCCACCACAATGATGTGTTCAATGTATCAGTGACTGCAGATTGTTATCTGCTTTTTAGCAACTCTTGTGCAGCAGTTTAAAGAAAAAAATATTGCACCTTACAACCTCTCCCCCTTTGTTTTTTGCTTGATTCAAATACTTAATTTGCAAAAATACAGAGTAATACAAAACATGATAATTAATAAAACAAGACAAACACAATAAATAAAGAGAAGTGTTACTGTCGCACAATTCTGTGGAAGATGTGTAGTTACTACATTATTCAATAGTATATAATGTTATCATATATGTTTGGGATGTAAACAGTATGAAATGTTTTAGTTTTAAGTTAGTTTTAGTTTTGCAAAAGTTAATAACCAAGTCAAAATATCTATTAGAGACACATAAATGCTTCGATATCAGTTACAAGCTACACACCAGAGAATAAAGAGGATAGATTGTCAGTATGGTCAAAGGAAGGCTGATGCAGATGGCAATCTACACTGTCACATATGAGAGTATTGATCATAAACGGCTGTTTTGAGAGGTGCTGTTGATGTAGAAATCTTCCATTGGTCAGCGTGAGATCGCTTGGCTGCTGGTTTCTCACCAATCTTTTCATCACTTCTTGTGTGGTTATATTGCAATATTATATACAGAGGAACTGTAAGTGTTGAAACTGTTTGTTCTTTTATACTCTCATCATAGAAGTAAGTCACAGCAGTTAGAATGAAAACATGATTAAAGAAAATGTATCAGTCCATCCAGTTTCTGAGTCTGTGTCATGGTGGTAGTGGGCTACGCAAAGTCTGACACTCCTCTCCTTTACTTCTTCTGTCCCTAACGTTGCAATGTTTTAATTATGTAAAGCACATCACATTTAATTTCGCACTTTCATATATTTAATTCACGTCATTTCACTAACCAAGACCACCCCAACTAGAATATGGAATGGTTAGTTTATTGGTTGAACGGCAGAAGATCTGAGGAAAGAAGGAAGGATTGGGGTTCGAGGGATGAAGGGATGGAGAGGGGAGGGTTAAGGTCGAAGGATGAGAGGAAGGTGAAGAAGGAGCAGATAGAAAAGAAAAAAGAGGGGGTCGATGGGAGGATGCATGGTGTAAGAAGGTGAGGTGACGACGGTGGGAAGGTAATTGGAAACAAGGGGGTCGAAACCCAGTTTGGGGGTACTGTCTCAGTCATTCAACATCTGTGTGAAACCCCCTGTTCCTGTGTTCAGGCACAGGAAAGAGAATGGTAAGCAAAGGGGTCAAGGTGGGAGAGACGTGCAAATTGGGGATGAAGGGGAGAGGAGCGGATGAAATGTGCCTAAATACTCCATGGTGCAGAAATGGCATATGTGCAAGGCGTGGCTTTTGTTCTATCTATAAATCTATAAAATCTATTAAATTCATTTCATTAACAAAGACCATCCCAACTAGATTATGGATTGGAATGGTTTATTTGTTGAATGGGAGAAGAGCTGAGGTCTAGAAGGAATGAAGGTTGAGGTTGGAGGGATGAAGGGATGCAGAGAGAAGGGTTTGGGTCGAGGGATGTGGGGGGTGAGGGGTGAGGGTTGATTAAAAGGGTTGCTTAAAAATGATCACCTAAAACCCCCCTGAGAACTTAACACAAATGAACATGATTAGGTTATTTAAAAAAAAAAAGAAGCACAAAATGCCTCCATAGTATTACACAACAGTAGAGTTGGGCTATATGGTGATATAAACCAGAGACAACCAGAAGGCATTTTGTTGATTTGTCTGGTTTAATTCACAGAGTTAGTAAAAAACAAACATTCTCATTTTTGTCTAGAAACATGTCTTATTGAATTTTCAGAAAATTTACAAGTGAGGTATATGACCCTCTACATATGTTACTATATTAGTCTAAAACACAGTTGCTTTGGGTAAGGCAAGAAGAGCCCTTAAGGTGCAGTCAATTACTATCTTGAACTGTGTCCCCGGCCACCTTGGGCTCATCTGACCCTTACCCCCAATTTAGGGTATAAATACATCTCACATCCCATTTACTGGAAGACTCGATTGGCTTCGCTCTCCAGACAAACTCCATGGTACTGTCTGTAAGATGCTGACTTCTTGTAAATAAAATCTTATTATATGCAAAAAAGAAGTGTCATTGAAGTTTCATTTCTACATCCTACACCTGGCCTGGGAGACGAAAAATCTGGCGTCACGAACAGGATATGGCGTCACGACACAAGCTATTGCATTAAAAGAGGTAATGATGATTGAAACAAACAGACAATATTACTCATGTTTAAGGTAGCGGAGCCCCCTTTTTTTCATTCTGATGCTACAATACAAACTTGATGCTTGCTCAGAGATTAACCCCTCTGATCCCAAAGCTACTGTAACATTCACACTTAACAGGCCAAACGGCAAAGTACAGCCAATCCACAAGCAAAACTTACTGTCTTGAATCTAAATCAACATCATTCTCATAACTAGTCAGCACTCATACCTGATGTGCAGAGCCGCACACAACAACCAAATAAGCGCAGCTGTGCAGTTAATGAACAGTAACCAACACAGCAAAAAGTGAGTTATAAAACTGACTTACTTGCCGAAGTCCGCGGTGGACTTAAGTTAGGGCAAGATGAAGACGGACACTCCGGGTCTGTTGTTGAGGCCAGGAGCACAGTGGAAACTGGAGTCGGATTATTTAGTTTTTTCTGTTTATTTTTATGTAGCTAGCGGGTTTGACAGGTGCCCGCCTTTAGCTCGCAACACTCATAAATGACGTACTGGTAAAAAATGCTCTTGATAGGCACGCTAATTTCCAATCAAAATGCAGCAGTGAGTGGCAGTTTGTTTTATCGGCAGCAGTTGATGAGAGTGGGTGAAGTTGTGTGGTGACTTGTCTCCTAATAACATAGACACAACTTTTTACAGCAGCTTTGGCTCATATAAGAGATTTTGTCAGAGTACAAAAGTTAGCCGGGCCATGGCCCCCCCTGGCCCCCCCGGTTTCCGAAGTCCATGACTGGAGGTATTCAGGTGCAGCTAAGCATAGGTCACTCGTGTGTTTGAAGTGCTCAGAACCCAGCACAGATGACTGAAAATAGACTTGTGAATGAACGATTCTGGTCACAGTTACGACTTGGCTGAGATGCAAAACTGCACAGAGCCATTGTTAGGTAGTAAGTAGAGTAAAAACATGTCTGGTACGCTTTCAATCAAGACACAGGGTTCAGCATTAAGTTGGCTAAATTTGTTGCTTCTTCTTGTCAAATAAAATGCTGCACAACTGCCTCCATCTGTTTTCACATTTGCACACTCTGGATGCCATTTTTTAGAAAAGCTGTTTTAGTCTGGACAAAAAGAGAAAAACTTAAATTTCCAAATTTAGCCAGCTTTGCCTTTCTCTGCCTGCATGGAGCTGACTGTGTACATGTTGTTATCTTTCATGCTGATGACCTGCTCTCATCATCACTGTCCATTCTGCAACAACACAGAGAGGCCAAAAGCTGGTCTATGACTCCTTTCCCCATGAAAACATACAGAATCAAGTCTGCAAGAGGACTTAACCTAAAAAGCATTTCACTCAGGTCGTGGAAGATATGATTATGAATGGATTCTTTTACCAGGCACCAGATGATGGTGGGTAGAAACAGCAGTGTGTAGGTGAGCAGGACCAGGACCAATATTCCCACAATTCGTCGTTTTTCATCAGAGGGGACTGAGATGGCAGCAGACAGGGCTTTAAGAGTCCCAACCAGGAAGAATATGAACAGTGGGAAAGGGATGAGGAAGAAAATGGCGAGAATGATTTTTGAGACCTTAAAGTTTACCAAGAAATAGGGAGGAACAACAAACACAATAGGAAGGGTCCAGACCATGACACAGACTACAAGAGAGATCTTGATGGTTCTTCTGAAGTGGTACCACAGTGGCCATGCGATGAGCAAATACCTGTAACACAGGATACACAGTCTATCATCAGATACAGAATATTCCTGACTTTGAGAAGTTTCAGATTTATATGATAATATAATGATCATACACATGGAAGTAGTTAAAAACATACAGCATAGACAGATACCTTTCCAGGGCGATACAGACCATGAAACCAACGCTAGGCAGATTACTAAATAAGTGAATGTAAGTGAAGATTTGATAGATCTTCCTGTTGTTAAGTTTTGCCACTTCGACAACCATACAGCAGAACTGAATGATGTCAGAGATGAGGAGGTTGATGATGTAGATTGGAGTGACATTGTTATTTTGAACCTGCAAGTAAAAAAACGGTAGAAATAAACAAAGCAGCTGGGAACTTTTTTCCAATTTTCTGGTGTTTACATTTAAGATCTTACAAAAATACAAGTGTGAATTTTGTTCTGCCCAGCAACATTCATGTATTGACCAATTTGTCATCAAACATGACACATTGGCCAATCAATGCTATAAGACCCTGCTCTGTAAGGCTGTACTTAGGCACAAGGGTCCATTGAGTTAAATGTTAATATTCTCAATGACCATCTTAGTCTCGCATGTTAGCATGCTAAAGATAGGTGGTGGTGGATATTAATTGTCATCAATTAGCTTAAATTTATAGGTCATTACAAGACTTCCTTCCAGCCTCCAAGCAGGATGAAGATTCTTTACAGACAGACTGTTTGACAGACACATGACCTAAAATTAATAAACCTTAGTCATAAAGTACTCACCTGGGAATAAAGAGAGTAGATGGCCACTAGAGTCAAAGGAAGGCCGATACTAACAATTATGCATGTCATCACATACATATGTGGTTCAACATAATAGTCAGTAGAATTATTGTGGGATGTGACATTGCTGTTATGGCGTTCCATCTCTGAGGTGTTGTTGATGTAGAAATCTTCCGTTCTTCAGAGTGAAACCTGTTGTATGAGAGATCAGATTATGGAAGTGTTTTAATATCTACCTAACATTAATACGTTACATCACTAAAGACTTGAGGTACAAGTTCATGCAAATACAGTGTATATTATACCCACAAAAAATGTGTCTTTGTTACATTTTCTCCTAATAATATTTCTTCAAGGCTGCAACTAACAATTATTTTCATCACTTATTAAGCTGCTGATCATTTTCTCAATTAATTGATTAATTGTTTAGTTTATAAAATGTAGTGTTTTACACACTATTGGAAAATGGCACTCACAATTTATTTCAGCCTGTAAATATTTTTACATGTTGATCTGAGATCATTACTACAGAATTTCATACAGTTCTGCCATTAATTTAAGGTGCAGGGACATTGGTCTAAGATGTTTTGTCTTCTGCACTTGACGTCCCACCAGTTGAATAACTCTGTGCTCTCTGATTTTGGACAAGGAGGTCTGCATGTCTGCCCAAACCATTTTATCAGTCATCTGCATATTTTATATGTTGTTTAAAACTCTTACTATGTTTTGGATTTAGCATGAAAATAAGTTGGAGGAAACAACTGAACATTCACCATGTCTCTCCCTCTCCTCATTTCCTGTCTGACTCTACTGTCTCCTCGCAAAAAAGGTTAAAAATGTACCAAATCACCAAAAATAAAAAAACAAACAAACTGGGAAACATGTTCTGGGATGAAATCATTAATTGACTTTAACCTATCTTGGACTGGAAACTCTTTCATAGCTCAGCTGTCATCAAAACTGCAAATATCACTATAAATACATCTAGTTGGATCAATGTTGACTCAGAACATACAGTAAATACAAGAAATACAGAAATATAATAATGAATAATAGTGTCTTCATTCTTCATTTAGCTCATTTTATTTAAATCAAATTAGTGTTAAGTTTTCAAAGTTATTTTCCCAACCTTTGTTTTGTCTTTGTTATTATTATTACATTCAAGGAGAAATGAAATAAAACACAGTTGATTTTACCACAGTATTCTATACACCTACAGTCCAGTCCGCTTATCACAATCATGAGGATTACAATCTCTACATACACCAGTGAAAAGTAATGTCACAAAATTTACCTTGAAAGCTGCAAGACCACACCTGGATGAGTTCCCTACACAGAGGATGATGTTTGGTCGTCTGCATCCAAACAGTCTACAGTAAATATGATGAGTGAAAGCACTGAAACACATTTGCTATTCACTGATCTCAGATCAGACTCCCTGTTTGGCCATAATGACACAGCCACTGTAACGCCCTCAATGATGTCACATACAGGGTTGTGGTTTTATCTTCCTTTTAGAGTTTGAACTTTGTCATGAAAGTAACTTCATGTGAATATTTCCAATGAAAATATAAAACTCAGCTTTCATCACTTCCAGGAATTCCTGGAAGACATTTCTAAGCAGTGTCACTACCTTTATTCTCATTCTTCTGTTTCTTTTCGTCTTACTTTCCCTCAGTTTTATTACTCGAAATACTGTGTTGTCAGCTATTATCACAAGTTTTTCATACTATTTGTTTATGAGACAGTCAGAAACTGTTGGACTGGTTGGACAGCAGTAAACTGTCACTGTTTGCATGTTCATTTTCATGACTGTTTGCATCTCTGATTTCTTGTTTTATATCACTACATTCACAGTTTTTAAGTGCTACATTATACACCTCTACACAAAAAAGTACAAAGAAAAAAACAAAAAAATTACTTTTGAAAGCTGCAGGATCTCGAGCTGATTGAGTGGTGAGTATGACACACAGGAGCTTCCTCTACTTAGACTTCTAAGGAAGAGAGAAGTTGTACTTTGTGAAGATTGTTGTGATTGGCATTATTGCTATAAAGAATGCAGGAGCATTGAAAAAGACATGAAGATTAGGACAAAGGTTAGTATCATTCAACTGGTAAATGTAATACAGTATAATCTCTCAGTGCTGCACTGACTTCATCAACTCATCTCCAAACTAACAACAATAACAGGTTTGACTCCAGATTCATTAGGAAGGGTTTTGTACGGTGGCCTCTAAGGACAAAGCACACACAAGAGTGAATGCACAAACATATATATAAAAAAACATGCTCCAAAAATCCAATGTACTTTGTCCTTAGGGCCCACCATAGTTTTGGACCACAGAACCAGAAAGAGAGTCCACACAATTTTCCGGTATGCGTTATATATTTTCCCATCCTCATTCTGCAAAGACCCACCCATACTGTGCCTCTGATTGGCTCTGACTCTGATATGCTTCTTCACAGTTATGCTCCTTATGCACTCTAGATTTGACAGTACTTTATTTAATTATTATATTCTTATGCTTTATTCTTTACAGGGGCAAACACCAAGACCATATGCTGCATATGCTGCTAATAAAAACGGACATTCTGATTTGGCTGCTCAAACAACCTTAACTGGCTCCTTCAATTGAAAGGAAAAGCAGTTCAGTTGTCTGAGTAAGAGACAGTTAAAACACTTCTATGTTTTATTGACCCAAGGCTGCACTGATGTTTGCAATAAAATGTCTCCGGGCACATTCACCATGTTATAAAACAAACATTCAGCATAAATGGTTTTGCTAAGCTCACATATCTCAGCACTAAGTGTTTCAGTTAAAAGTTTCAAAGCTGTTGATTAACAGCTTCAAAGTTTTGCAGAGCTTGTTAAGCTGTCACTCAGTCACTGCAGCAGTTTCCTGTTTTTCACCTACAGCATGTAGAGTTGAACTTTTCCATGTACCTCATTTGTATGTCACTTTAGATAAAAGTTTCTCCCACATGAATAAATGCAAATGTGAACATAAACTAGAAAGAGATACTAAAACAAACTGGTACAGATACAAGTCTTATCTCCTACTGAACAGTATTTTATACAGTGTAATATTACAGAAGCTGGTCATAGAGCCTTTTTATCTATACATCTAATCAATTATATGAAGGTATCCTTCAGGCTGGATGGAAATATGTCATGTAGTTCATATTAGTCTGTTCTGTCTTTTATCCTTTAGGCTGGCCAAAACTTTTTCAGTTCTGTCATAGCAATGCACATAACCTTAAAATATACAAGATTTCAGTTCTAAATGTATCTGTGGATCAACCAAACAGGTATTTTGGTCTGGGGAGAGCAAAATGAGTTGAAATGACTCAATACCTGTTTTTTCACATCACATTTGATTAAATACATTACAACTACTATAACTTATCATCTTTTGTGTACACTATACAACTTATCTAGTAGTAACCTTAAGCTCTTAGCAATCACACATTATCCTCTAAAAACACATGTTTTTCTTTATAAAGTGTCACCCAGCAGAAAGCCAAAGTATTTAAAGACATTCTGGGAAATATGCTTTTGTTGGATCTCTGCTGTTGCAGTGTCAGCTGATTAGTGCAACAGTTCATATAATTTCTGCCCCAAATTATCATCTAGAAAATTACATGACTAAACATATGTTATGTTTAGTCATGTAATTGTAATTTGAAAATAAACGCAAAATGCTTTCATGGTATTACACATTTACAAATGTATCCAGATTAGTGAGGACATGGTCTGAGTTTTGTTGTTTTGTTTAACAGTTAGACTTGTGGTAATTACTTTCTTGATATACATCTTTGTTTGTATTGAGGTTTATTTGTAGTACAGACTTAATTGTTTATTCCTGCCCACCTGTGTGTCTGTGTAGGCTAGCCTTTGTTTATAATATATCTTTGTGTAACTAGTCAGCTCAGTTATGTTCAGTCCTACGTTGATTGAAGCACTCTCATTTTTGAAATTCTATTTGCCTATTTGTTTTCCTGATTTTGTATTTTGAATGATTATTTGTTCATTCCAAATAACTCACTCCATAACCTTTAACCTATACATCTAATCTGAGGCTGGATGGAAATATGTCATGTAGTTCATACTAGTCCATTTTGTTGAATCTGAGTAGCCTCACTAATGTAACTTACAGTGAAAAATATAATTTCTCCCCAAAATTATTATCTACATTATAAGACTTTATTATATTATTACATTATAAGAAATATACACAAATAAACATGATTAGGTTATTTGAAAAAAAGAAAAAGCAAAATGCCTCCATAGTATTACACAACAGTAGAGTTGGGCTATATGATGATGTAAACCAGAGACAACCAGAAGACATTTTGTTGATTTGTCAGGTTTAATAAACAGAGTTAGTCAAAAGCAAATATTCTCTTTTTGTCTAGAAACATATTTTTATCAAAATTTCATGAAATTTACAATTTCATATAAAAGTACTGTGATGTAAGATTTTATCCACACTGCCCAGTCATAGCGTAGTTGGAGAAAAGTAACACATTATAATTTGTATGGCTACAGAAGAAAAAAAGTCTATAGACTTGATATGATGCTCTCTCTGTAGAAATAAGACAGAGTGGCAGCTATAATAACAGGTTTTTTATGGTGTTGAACAGCTCAGATGATCAACTAATAATATTTTGTTTGTATTTATCTTCTGCTGGCCTTTTATGCAGCCCCTCAGTTCAGCCTCTGTCTGGAACAGGCCATTTCAGCTCCTGTCTCTTTAGGAGGAGCTCACTCTCTTTTGATTGGCCAGCACCAGGAAGATGCTCCTTGGCAGACTTAAATTATGAATATAAATGACAGAAAATCACAAAAAGCATGATATGTCCCTTTCAAAGGATAATAATGACAAGCATCAACTTTAAGCTAAAAAAATGAAAAATAAAAATAAATAAAACATGTTTAATACACATTTGTTGAAGCCATAACACTGAACCAGAGAAAGTTAGCCTGCATGGGCAAACATTACACAACACTAACCACTTTTCTCACAACATAATGAAACCAATGCTTCCTTTTCATCTACTTGTGATGGCCACACCACTGGCTGACAACAAACAGTCTTTGTCACACAGACATTTCAACTAATGACGTGGTACACATTTTTTTGTTGTCATACAGCATGTTGAGGTGCATTTTAGTTAACATTCTGTCATTAAACCCCTTATTTGTTTTAAATTAATTTCCGTGTTTCTTCTTTCTAGCCAAAAGATGCAGCAAGCATAGCATGAGCAGCAGCACCTGTGTGTCTGTGTAGGCTAGCCTTTGTCTATTAACCCTCCCTTTGGGTCACTAGTCAGGTCAGTTTTGTTCAGTCGAAAGTTGCTCTTTGTTTACTTGACCTAAATTTAAGTTAAAACGCCCTCATTTTTGAAATACCTTTTTCTAGTTTTTGTATTTTGGATGACTGTTTGTTCATTCCAAATTAAGTTGTAAATAAATTACTATTTTTTACACTACTGTTAGGTGTCTTATTGGAAATAGTATCAATAGAGGACAGTGACTCTTGTATTTTTCCTTTTTATTTGTCTACGTTTCTCCATCTGTTTTCTTGCTTTTCCATTTCCATCTTTCTCTGCCTGCATGGAGCTGACTGTGTACATGTTGTTATCTTTCATGGTGATGATCTGGTGTTATCATCGTTATCCATTCTGCAACAACACAGAGAGGCCAAAAGCTTGTCTATGGCCCCTTTCCTAATGAAAAAATACAGAATCAAGTCTGCAAGAGGACTGAACCTAAGAAGGATGAGAGTTGGGTTGCTGAAGTTATAATTATTTCGGTTTTCTAGTGTCAAGAACATGATGATGGCAGGTAGAAACAGCAGAGTGTAGATGAGCAGCACCAGGACCAACATTCCCACAATTCGTCGTTTTTCATCAGAGGGGACTGACATGGCTCCAGACAGGGCTTTAAGTGTCCCACCGAGGAAGAATATGAGCAGTGGGAAAGGAATGAGGAGGAAGACGGCGGAAATGTTTTTTATGACCACAAATTTAGCTCTGAAATAGTAAGGAAGGACATAACCAAGAGGAAGGGTCCAGACCACCACACAGATGACAAGAGAGATCTTCATGGTTCTTCTGAAGTGGTACCACAGTGGCCATGCGATGAGCAAATACCTGTAACACAAGATACACAGTCATCATCAGACTGTGGTCACATACATGGAAGTAGCTACAAACATACAGGATAGACAGATATCTACCTTTCCAGGGCGATACAGACCATGAAGCCAACACTGGTGACCACACCAAAGCAGTAAATATAATAGAAGATATCATTGATCTCCTTGACCTCAAGTTTTGCCACTTCGACGATCATGTAGCAGAGTTGAATGGAGTCAGCGATGAGGAGGTTGATGATGTAGATTTGAGCAACATGTTCACTTTTAATCTGCAAGAAAATAATGGTAGAAATAAACAAAGCAGCTGGAAACATTGTTTTTCTCCAATTTTTCAGGGTTTTTATTCATGATCTCTGCACAAAATGTGCAAAAAATACAAGTGAGTGGAATTCTGCATGGTGAAAAATATGTTGCTCTGCCCAGCAGTTGCATTCAGAAAGGTGTATGCATTAACCAATGTGTCATTGAACATGACACATATGACTCCCCTCCCCTTCCAAGTGTGTAGGAGAACCTACAGTGGCCACGAGACTCTCTAGAGCCAGTGTTTGGTTTATCATTTCTGTGCTACTATAGAAACATGGTGGTGCAACTCAGTGGGCTCCCAATATAGATAGGAAGGGCTTATTCTAAGATAACTAAAGCAAAATTTCTTATTTTCATGGGTATTTCAGGGATCCGTTCCACTAGATGTCACTAAATTCTACACACTGCACCTTAAAGAGAAGCTGGAATGGAGCTACACATGTTAACTGCATGTGTTTAGGGTCCAATTAGCTTAAATTTATAGGTCATTACAAGACTTCCTTCCAGCCCCCAAGCAGGATGAAGATTCTTTACAGACAGACAGTATGACAGTCAAATGACCTAAAATGAATAAACCTTAGTCATAAAGTACTCACCTGAGAATAAAGAGCATAGATGGCCACTAGAGTCAAAGGAAGAGTGATAGTAATGATTATGCATGTTATCCCATACGTTGTTGAGTTGTAAGTAGAATTATTGTAGGATGTGACATTGCTGTTATTGCTTTCCATCTGTGAGGTGTTGTTGATGTAGAAATCTTCCGTTCTTCAGAGTGAAACCTGTTGTATGAGAGATCAGATTATGGAAATCTACCTAACATTGTTCAGTGACATTACTAAAGTCTTGAACTGTAATTTCACACACCCAATTTAACTGTTATCAGCCTATTGAATGGGCATTATCAGCACACATCAGTCCCAAACTTACAGGGGTACATAATAATAATTCATGATTCCCCATAACATCATAAAGATATTTGAGTGCACAAATTCCCACATCATTTTGGTGGAGAATGCGGGCAATGCTTAAATTGATTTGCAATCAAAACAAGCACTTGTATCAGGTTCATATGTTACATTATGTTTATTGCTGTTCTGCTGCTTTAAGTATTTTACCGTGCTACTGCATAAAATTAGAGTTATCTCAGAGTCAAGTCAGAAACAGGCCTGGATAGGATCCCATACATGGGGTAAGCAGACCCTTGTCCAACAGCCAATGTCCAAAAGGACACATAGAGGATAAGTAAATGCAGTTGTTATGTTTCACAGACACTGAGGTTGTCTGTCAGTTAAGGTGTATATTAGGACAGATTTGGGTGAGATTCCCCTTATAATAAGTCCCAGGGCCCCTCTTTGTTAGCCAGCTTGAATGTATACTACGAGTCTCTAGTTCATTTCAAGACTGAGCTATATGCTCCCTTTCACCAAAACGCTAGACAGGAAAGCACACAAATTGCAACATGGCAGGTCCATCCTTAACTATGTTTGTCAGATGGTGTTCTTGGACATGTTGTTGAGTAGTTTTATTCCAACTTTCACTATGAGAATCCATGCAAGCTGAAGGTGATTGGAGTTATGAATACCAGGCACAGCAGGCCTCCAATGGCTTGTCTTTGGCGGTGCCTGTGTATTCCCAACCCTGGCTTTTCAGAGTCACTAGCAGTTCCTTGCTAATCCTGTTCTGATGTCTCCTTACTCCAGAGGGGCTTTGATATACCTCAACTGTGGATATGGCCTTTTGCTTTGTGTCTGGTTGACTGGTTTTTCACAGCTACTTCATAATTGTGGAGAGCAAGCCCTTGGGTTGATCTGCATGTGTGGGGGTCTTAGTATCTTCTGGACGATCCTATGCAACCCCACTTAACTGGGCTGGACAGTGTTCTGCTGAGGAATATCCTACATTCATTTTAATAATACTTTGTTTCATTATTATTAGAATAATAATGGGGGAGCCAAGGCACATTCTTTGTATGTGCACATTGGCTAAAAAAAAGGATTCTGAATGGTCTGTGTCATGCTGATATAGAATCCTAAAACCAAGAATCATGAAGTTAAAAAACATCTTCAAGGTTGTGTGAATAGTAACCTAGCCTATGCGTGAATGAGAACGGGTAGGTCGTTCAGCCCTCACCCAAAACCCAACCCAATCACTTCAGGCCTTCCTCCAAACCTGTAGTAACGCACTTTTTACACTTAAAAAAGAAAAAAACAATCAAATAAATAAATATACCTTGGTCCTTCAAAGTGCTCTCTGAAATTAGGCCTAGGATGGCTTGTGTCCATGAAATGTGAAAATTAAAACTTTGTCATAGAGCTACACCAAATACATTTTTTGACAGGCCTAGAAAATAACATATGTAAGTATGAAGATCCTACATTGCTCCTGCTTTGAAAAACCGACCTTTGAACCTTGGCCTCAGTGTATATTTTGGGGTACAGACGTGGGACCAACTGTTATAGAGAGCTCTGGGCCTCAGCTACCGTGTGAATATAGTCAACAATTGGGGACACTGTCAGATATGGGTAAAATATGGTTAAAATTAATTTTAACTCATAAAGCAATTGGATATTTAAAATGTGATTACACAAATGTGTTTATCGTCCCCTTAAACTCCCTAGTGTACTTTCAATTTAGTATTTACAACTTCCTAATATATTAAAAACACTAATATTTTTTTTAAACTACAATTCCCATGAGCCACGCCATGCTTCTTGATACAAATAAGCACCACAGTTGTAGTTCTTCTGGTTGTAGAGTAGGCTAGTATGAAAAAGATCTATCTGTTAAATATATCAAACATTTAATACACCTGAACTAATAATCACACTGCATCTAAATGATCTACGTTAACAAAAAGTTAAGATGTTGGTTTGTTTAAGATATTTAGTGAGTGTTTCATAAACAGCATTTTTGGGATGGCAGTTCTTCTGTTTTGTAAAGTAGAGTCGTAAAATAGATTAAAAAAACAACATAACTACTGATTATATCAAATATCTACTACAATCGGACTAATAATTACACTGCTAGATGATCTATGTTCAGAACACGTAAAGATGTTGCTTTATTTGCATGGGGCAACAAGGGGGGGTCCATTTTGTGGGACCTTACTACGCCACTGGGAATTCCCTTTGACACATTTCTTTCTTTTTTCAGTCCCTTCTTATGAGGTTAGACACAATGGCCAGAAAATTTGAGTACATAATTTCTTTCTCTCATTTTATTCTTCACAGCAATGGCAAGCGGTTACTTAAAAAGTGGTCATAATGCACAAATCAGGCAATGTCAGTGGAGATACAAAATACACAGCAATTATAAATCAATCCATTAATTAAAATGAGTACCGTCACATTGAAAAAGGACAAATCCAGGTTTGTTAAGAAAAACGTGTAAGCCTGTCATCAATATGCATTTTAAAGTAGAGAAAGGTTGTTCAAATTAAAATAGATAAAAACATTGCAAGAAAGCAAAGATATGTTGATTAGAAACCTAATTGTGAATGCAGTTTAGTTATGTGGGAACGTAATTTTGTGGAGACAGGGTTGCATACAGTAAATACAAGAAATAGAGGAATATAATAATGAATAAAAGTGTTTTCATTCTTCTTTATTTAGCTCATTTTATTTAAATCAAATTAGTGTAAAGTTTTCAAAGTTATTTTCCCAACCTTTGTTTTGTCTTTGTTATTATTATTGCATTCAATGAGAAATGAAATAATCACAGTTGGTTTAACCACAGTATTCTATACACCTACAGTCCAAAGCTGTCCACTTGTCATAGTTTGCATCCTCATTATCATGACTGTCTGCAGTTCTAATGTCATTTTTACAATCTCTACATACACAAGTGAAAAGTAATGTCACAAAATTTACCTTGAAAGCTGCAAGACCACACCTGGATGAGTTCCCCACACAGAGGTTGATGTTTGGTCGTCTGCATCCAAACAGTCTACAGTAAATATGATGAGTGAAAGCACTGAAACACATTTCACAATCACAATCAACTGATCTCAGATTACATAACTCTCCATTTGGCCAAAATGACACAGCCACTGTAACACCCTCAGTGATGTCACATACAGAGTTGTGGTTTTATCTTCCTTTTAGACTTTGAACTTTGTCATGAAAGTAACTTCATGTGAATATTTCCAATGAAAATATAAAACTCAGCTTTCATGACTCCCAGGAATTCCTGGAAGACATTTCTAAGCAGTGTCACTACCTTTATTCTCATTCTTCTCTGTTTCTTTTTGTCTTACTTTCCCTCAGTTTTATTATTCAAAATACTGTATAATTTGTGTGTTGTCAGCTATTATCACAAGTTTCTCACTATTTATTTATGAGACAGTCAGATATTTGTATTTCTCACATGTCAAATTTGTACTGAAGGGAAGAGAGGGAGAAACTTATTGGTGGGACAGCAGTAAACTGTCACTGTTTGTATGTTCATTTTCATGACTGTTTACATCTCTGATTTCTTGTTTTATATCACTACATTCACAATTTTAAGTGCTACATTATACACCTCTAGACTGGATGTCAGTAAAACAAAAAAGTACAAAGGGAACACAAAATTACTAAAATGACACACAGGAGGTTCCTCTACTTAGAATTCTAAGGAAGAGAGAAGTTGTACTTTGTGAAGATTGATGTGATACTCATTCTTGCTACAAAGATACTCACATAAGATAGAAACAGAACTTTAGTAAATTAGTACATTGAAATAGTGTAGATGTGAGGGGTCAACTCCCTCAGTTTATTTCCTTTTGTAGTTTAGTTTAATTTAATGGGTTAATTTGCAGAACTTAATTCATCTAACGGGTTAAAATTTCAACTGCGTAAAAGTTCATGTCTGCAGTCAATGTAGTTAATTCAAAATGTCTTTCCAGGATACAGTGTTTGTGAGTTTGTATTTTATTCAGTATTATTTGTTGATGTGCTGTCTGGCTCCCACCACCAGATGGTGCTGTTGAGTCAGAAAAAGTGAGTTGTGAAGGAAAAAAAGATGAAGATACTTGTTTTTAACAGCAGAGAAAGTGTACTGCCAGACAGTGAGAGTGAACATATACTGCTTTTTTTCATTGTTAAAAGCAAAAATAAAGACGTTGCTAGTTTCATGACAGTCGTGCATCCACCTGAGTCCTTGGCTGCAACATAGGCCTAGTAATTAGGTCTAATTGGACTCATCTGTGAAATCAGCCTTATTCATCCACATCATCTTACAATTCCCATGATATTGCAACATTTTGCAGATATTTGCACAGGCTCATATGGTCACTGC
This sequence comes from Euthynnus affinis, assembly GCA_029490765.1. Classification (NCBI taxonomy): domain Eukaryota; kingdom Metazoa; phylum Chordata; class Actinopteri; order Scombriformes; family Scombridae; genus Euthynnus; species Euthynnus affinis. The sequence continues at coordinate 27,379,340 of CM055852.1, forward strand.
AGTATAGCATCTTCTCTTTCACTGTACTGTTACCATTTGCATCAACTTTAAGCTACGACTATTATTTCTAAATACTTACTTTTTAATTATGTAAAGCACATCACATTTAATTTTGCACTTGTCACTTTCATATATTTCATTCACTTCATTTCACTAACCAAGACCACCCCAACTAGAACATGGATTAGTTAGTTTATTGGTTGAATGGCGGAAGAGCTGAGGAAAGAAGGAAGGATTAGGGTTAGGAGGGATGAAGGGATGGAGAGGGAAGGGTTTGGGTTGAGGGATGTGGGGATGAAGGTAGAGGGATGAGGGGAAGGGGAAGAAGGAGCAGATAGAAAAGAAAAAAGAGGGGGCCGATGGGAGGATGCATGGTGTAAGAAGGTGAGGTGTCGACGGTGGGAACGTAATTGGGAACAAGGGGGGTTGAGACGCAGGGTCAGGGTGCCATCTCGGCAACATCTGTGTGGAGCCCCCTGTTCCTGTGTTCAAGCAGACAGGAGAGAATGGTAAGCAAAGGGGTCAGGGTGGGAGAGACGTGCAAACTGGGGACAAAGGGGAGAGGAGCGGATGAGGTGTGCCTAAATACTGGTTTTTGTTCATGAACTTTAGTAATAAATCTATAAACTTCATTTCACTAACCAAGACCACCCCAACTAGAATATGGATTGGAAAGGTTTATTTGTTGAATGGCAGAAGAACTGAGGTGTAGAAAGAAGGAAGGGTTAGGGTCGAGGGTTGAAGAATGATTAAAAGGGTTGGTTAAAAAATATTACCTAAAAAGTCACAAGAACTTAACACAAATGAACAGGATTAGGTTATATTAAAAAACAGCACAAAATGCCTCCCTAGTATTATACAACAGTAGAGTTGGGCTATATGATGATATAAACCAGAGACAACCAGAAGACATTTTGTTGATTAGTCAGGTTTAATTCACAGTCAAAAGCAAACATTCTCATTTTTGTCTATTGAATTTCCAGAACATTTACAATTTCTTATAAAAGTACTGAGATATATAGATTGTATGTATATATCCAATCTCTAGCATGCCAACCACAAAATCCCCTAAAATATAACTTACATTACATAAAAAGAAGTAAATCATATATTGTTTAACTTTTATGCAGAAAAATACGCCCCACACACAATAATAAAGATGCATAGTTATAAGTAGGAAAAATGAAAGGCCAAATAAAAAAAAAAGTTCAACTTCCAGCTAAAAAATAAATAAATAAAAACATGTTTAATGCACATTTGTTGAAATCATCCCAATGTACCAGGAAGAGTTTTTCCTAACCACTTCTCTCACAACATAATCAAAACAATACTTCATTTTCATTGTGACGGCCACACTGACAACAAACAGTGTTTGTTAGTTTTCTTTTAGCATAACTGACACAAACATTTCCTTTCTAAGTACCTTCTGTGTTTCTTCTCTCTCGCCAAAAGATGCAGCGGCAGTTAAGATGGCCTCTTGCAATGTGATAAACAGGAAGTTGAAGAGGCCAACTGGGTGTGGTAGAGGTGAGTCTGCCTTTCAGGATCCAATTAAATTGAACTACTGCTAGACTTTAACACTGTGTCTAGACAGCATGCATAGCATGAGCAGCATGTCAGCAGAGCATCACAGCCAGTGCTCCATCTGTGTGTCTGCACTCTAGGTATTCAGGTGCGGCTGAGCGTAGGTCACTCGTGTGTTTGAAGCGCTCAGAACCCAGCACACATGACCGAAAATAGACTTGAAGTGTAAATGAATGGTTCTGGTCACAGTTACGACTTGGCTGAGATGCGAACCTGCACAGAGCCATTGTTAAGTAGTAAGTAGAGTAAAAACATGTCTACATGGTACGCTTGCAATCTAGACACAGGGTTCAGCATTAAGCTAGCTAAACTTCTTCTTCTTCTCAAATAAAATGCTGCACAACTGCCTCCATCTGTTTTGACAGTGATATGTCAGCGTTTCCTCAAAACTACAACACCAAGCTGATGTTTTCACATTTACACACTCTGGAGCCCATTTTTTTTAGAAAAGCTGTTTTAGTCTGGACAGAAAGAGAAAAACTTACATTTACAAATTTTGCCAGCTTTGTATTTGCCTATATTTCTATATTTGTTTGCTAGTTTAAGTGCATTTTAGTTAAGATTCAGACACAGTACAGTTAACATCTGTTTTCTCCCATTTTCTATTTCCCTCTTTCTCTGCCTGCATGGTGCTGACTGTGTACATGTTATCTGATCTGCTGTTATCATCACTGTCCATTCTGCAACAACACAGAGAGGCCAAAAGCTTGTCTATGACCCCTTTCCTCATGAAAAAATACAGAATCAAGTCTGCAAGAGGACTGAACTTAAGAAGCACGAGAGTCACCCTGAAGAAGGTATCATCATGAATATCTTTTACCAGAGACCAGATGATGGAGGGTAGAAACAGCAGTGTGTAGATGAGCAGCACCAGGACCAACGTTCCCACAATTCGCCGTTTTTCATCAATGGGTACCGAGATGGCAGCAGACAGGGCTTTAAGAGTCCCACCCAGGAAGAATATGAGCAGTGGGAAAGGAACGAGGAAGAAGACGGCTAAAATGGTCTCTGAAACCTCAAAGTCAACCAAGAAATAGACAGGAAGGACATAAACAAGAGGAAGGGTCCAGACCACCACACAGACTACAAGAGACATCTTGATGGTTCTCCTGAAGTGGTACCACAGTGGCCATGCAATGAGCAAATACCTGTAACACAAGATACACAGTCTATCATCAGACACAGAATATTCCTGACTTTGAAGAGCTTCAGATTTATATGATAATATAATGGTCATACACATGGAAGTAGCTAAAAACATACAGGATAGACAGATAGCTACCTTTCCAGGGCGATACAGACCATGAAGCCAACACTGGCCACCAAACAAAAGTAGTAAATATAATAGAAGTCTTCAAACAGCTCAGATTTTGCAACTGCGACTATCATGTCGCAGAACTGCATGATGTCAGAGATGAGGAGGTTGATGATGAAGATTGGAGCAACATTGTTATTTTGCACCTGCAATAAAACAATGGTGGGAAAAAAACAGTTGGAAACTTTTTTTTTTCAATTTTCTGGTATTTTCATTTAGGATGTTCAAAAATACAAGTGGATGGAATTCTGCATAGTGACAAAAATGTAATTTTTCTCTGTTCAGTAATTACAGTCATCATTCGTCATCAAATATGAGACAGAGAAAACCCAAACCCCACGCAGAGATAAGCAAAAATCCAAATGAATAGGAATGAACAGGCAAGTCATAGAGTGGCTGTAACTTAGACATCACCGGCCTCTTCTGCCAAGACAATTCATTGTGATTATTCTTTTTAAATTACAATTTTCTCCATTCCTCTCCCTTTTTATTCATTTATTATAATTATTATTAATCTAATAGCCGCTTGCCTGTCATGTCATCTGTTGGATTATGTTCTGTCTTATCTTGTATCACCTGTTTTCTCTCATCAAACAAAGAAGAAAAGAAAAAAATGTTTATCTGTTTTTTTTAGTTGTAAACCAAAGTATTACACTTGGTATTGACCCTGGAACTAAAGGAAAAGTCAGCGGATCAACCAGGTCAGTGACAAGCCCAAATAATGTTGTACAAATTGTTCTGATAAACCTGACACAAGTGAATGATGCTGTTTTAAAAAGCTCTTAAAAACTCATCTTTTTCAAAAGCACTTTATTGAATGATTTCCAATTTAGCCTCTGCATTGTTCTTACTATTTTTACTGTTTTATCTGCTCTTATTCCTTTTGTTGTGTGATGTTATTCATTTTATTTTTATTTTACTGTCATTTTACCTTTTTATTGTATTTTATTTCTCACTTGTTTTATTTGCATTGTACAGCACCTTGTAACTACTTGGTTTTGAAAGGCGCTTTATAAATAAAGTTTACTTACTTACTTACTTACTTAACCTCACCTTAAGAGAAGCTGGAATGGAGCTACACATGTTAACTGCATGTGTTTAGGGTCCAATTAGCTTCAATTTATAGGTCATTACAAGACTTCCTTCCAGCCCCCAAGCAGGATGAAGATTCTTTACAGACAGACTGTATGACAGACACATGACCTAAAATTAATAAATCTTAATCATAAAGTACTCACCTGGGAATAAAGAGAGTAGATGGCCGCTAGAGTCAAAGGAAAGCCGATACTGATGATTATGCATGTTAACACATCCTCAATATTGTAGATGTTGGTATTGTTGTGATCATTGTTGTTGTATGTGACATTGCTGTTATTGCTTTCCATCTGTGAGGTGATGTTGATGTAGAAATCTTCCTCTTCAGAGTGAAACCTGTTGTATGAGAGATCAGGTTATGGAAGATTTCTTTTAATATCAACCTAACATTTTATTAGGTAGATATGCACTTGCACTTCAAAATTTTAATGATCTCTTAAAAAGTGATCATTAAAATTCACACAAATACAATGTATTTCCTCCTAATAATATTTCTTCAGGGCTGCAACTAACAATCATTTTTCAACACTGGTTAAGCTGCTAATTATTTTCTCGATTAACTGATTAACCTTTTAGTTTATAAAATGTAGTGTTTTATACAGTGTTTTATACACATTTAACTACACTTGCTTCCTGGTTATGTGCTGCTGTTGCACCACTATCACGTGCTCAGTGTATCAGTGACCACAGATTGTTATCTGCTTCTTAGAAGCCCCTGTACAGTAGTTTCATGAGAAGTTATTGCACAATCTAACTTCTTCTAATCATCAGCGTGAAAAAATTTTACCCAGTTTGCTTCATTATAGCACCAATACAACATGATGTTAACTTGATGTAAAGTAGGAAGTGTGAAGTGCATGAAGTGTTTCTGAAAAAAATTAGAGAAGTGAAAACCGTTTTTATATCCTGTTTAGGTTGTAAACAGTATGAAATGATTTAGTCTTAAGTTCTAGTTATATTTCTTATGATATCAGTTGTTAAAAATGTAATCAATGGCTAATATCTGTAAATATCAACACAATAAAATAATTTAAAAAACACCATCAGCTTCTCTATAGGTTCATTTTCATCATATCACCTTCTCATGTTATGTTGTTTAACTTAACTTTTATAAGATTGATTTTACTCCAAACATCACTGTGGCAGTATCTCTATACTGTTGCTAGTAGGAAACCTTTCATCAATAAACATATTATCACATCACAACCAGCTCTTTTTAATAGCTTTAGCTTTTACCAAAGAGGCTGCAGTTTGAATGAGTTTTAATAATAACCATAGAAAGTAATTTCTAGATATATGGACTCACATCACTGACATGTTGGGACATTGCTGTTACCTTATTTTTCTCTTAAAGATGCACATTAGCTGTCTGTTAATCTAAATATTATTCTGAACACATAACAAGTTGGACTTGTAAGATACAACTCACATTTCCTGTTATAAATATGTAGCTGATGTTTGGTTTCATATGACCTGATGTATATGAAAAAGTTCCCTGAGATAAATTCAGTTATTATCTGACACTATATCGATAAAATTTGCTTTATTTCCTCTGATCTGATATTTTTACTGAGATGTAATATGCATTAATATCACCAGGGTAAAATAATGTCCTCAATAGACAGGCATTAATGATAATAATAACTTATAAACTTACTTCCAAGCTTATCCATCAGTCCTGTTCAAAGGATTATTTAAAAAATAGATAGAGCAAAATAGAGCAAAAACTTCTGCAACCATTCTGCAGCACTGCAGCATAATTCATTCACTGTTGCTTGTTTGTGTGCTTAATATGTTTTAACCACTCTGTCAAAAGAGTAGAGTAAAAATGTAATTTTAACTACGTGAAAACAGACAGAAAAATAGTTGTTTTTAGTTGTGCAAAAGTTAATAACCAAGTTAAAATATTTATTAGAGACACATAAATGCTTCAATATTGTTGTGGATATTTTGAGTGATGGTCAGCATTTTCTGTGGAGAAAAGCGCATACGAGACTTTGATGTCTTAAAGCTGAAAGTGTTTATTGAAAGCACTTGGCCAAGTGGAGAACCAACATTAAACACCAGAGTGTTCTGCTCCGGTGCTGTCTCTTTCCGATTCTGAGCTCTGAAAGCAAGAGACTAGCCCTTAACTTAAGCAGAGATATTAATCTAATTGGTTCATCAGTTTCAAATCATAGCTCTGTGACCTCTAGTTACGTTGTCATGTTTCGTCTGGCAATGGCCTGCATTCTGGCCTTGGTTCAGGCTCCTGTTTATCAGAGCAATGCATAAGTTATCTTCTGTTTGAGAAAACAGGAGAGTACAGTTTGACATTTTGCAGTCCTGGTCAGTTATGGAATATCCATAACAAATATCAGTAACAATCTACTCACCAGAGAATAAAGAGGATAGAGGGTCAGTATGGTCAAGAGAAGGCTGATGCAGATGACAATCTACACTGTCACATATGAGACTATTGATCATAAACGACTGTTTTAAGAGGTGCTGTTGATGTAGAAATCTTCCATTGGACAGACTGAGATCGCTTGGCTGCTGGTTTCTCAACAATGTTTTCACCACTTTTTGTGAGTTTGTATTGCAACATTTTATACAGAGGAACTGTAAGTGTTGAAACGGTTTGTTGTTTTATATTCTCATCATAGAAGTAAGTCACAACAGTTAGAATGAAAACATGATTAAAGAAAATGTATCAGTCCATCCAGTTTCTGAGTCTGTGTCGTGGTGGTAGTGGGCTAAGCAAAGTTTAACACTCCTCTCCTTTACTTCTTCATGCTTTATTTTTATTCTATATTCTTCTGTGTTAGGTTTATGGAAGCAAACACCAAGACCCATTCTTTGTATGCTGCATACTTGGCTAATAAAAACAGACTCTGATTCTGACTTGGAAGCACACCTTGAATCTAGAAACATAGATTACAGTTTTGTTTTTTGTTGTGGGTTTGAATTTTCTACCTTTTAGAGCTATTTCACTTATTTTGTGTTCTTTATATTTGAGCTTATTTGACTTTTTTGGTGTTTTGTTGAATAAAGCGGTTTTAAATTGTAGTTTGTTTTGCTGCTGCTGCTGCTGTATGGATCCCAGGAAGACTAGCGGCCACTTTGTGAAAGCCAATGAGGATCCAGATGAAGAATAAATAAGAGATTGATTAGTAAATAAATCTAGACATAAACTACAAGAGATACTCAAACAAAACTGGTACAGATACAAGTCTTATCTCATCCACTTGGACCTACTGAACAATATTTTATACAATGTAATATTACAGAAGCTGGTCATAGGACAACTCACTCCATGACCTTTAACCTATACATCTAATCAGTTATATGAAGGTATCGTTCAGGCTGGATGGAAATATGTCATCCCACTCACATTAGTCTGTTCTGCTTGTGTTTTTTTCTTCATACTGGCAAAAATAAAATCAAAATGGCTCCATAGTATTACACAGCAGTAGAGTTGGGCTATATGATGATATAAACCAGAGACAACCAGAAGACATTTTGTTGATTTGTCAGGTTTAATTCACAAAATTTGGTCAAAAGCAAACATTCTCATTTTTGTCTAGAAACATGTTTTTATTGAATTTCCAGGAAATGTACAATTTCTTATAGAAGTACTGTGATATATAAATTGTATGTATATTGCCAAGCTATAACATGCACCACCACAAAATCTCATAAAATATAACTTACATTAAATTTAATCAGTAAAGGGTATCAGAAGATGCCCCTTAGCAAACTTATATTATAAATGTATAAAAAGCATGCTATGGCGCCTTCAAAGGATAATAATGATACACATCAACTTCAAGCTAAAAAACCTATTTACACATTTGTTGAAGCCATAACAAGCAACCAGTAAAAGTTAACCTACATGGACAAACATTTCCTACTAACCACTTTTCTCACAACATAATCAAAACAAAGCTTCCTTTTCATCTACTTGTGATGGCCACACCACTGGCTGACAACAATCCACAATCAGTGTTTGTAGTTTTCTTTTAGCATAACTGACACAAACATTTCAACTAATGATGTGGCAAAAAGTTTTTTGTTGTCATACAGCAAACACTTTATTTCTTTTGTTCTTTAGTTTAGTTTTAGTTAACATTCTGTCATTAACTCTCTTATTTGCTTTCAATTACTTTCTGTGTTTCTTCTCTCTGGCTAAAAGATGCAGCAACAGTTAAGATGGCCTCTTGTACTGTGACAAAGAGGAAGCTGAAGAGACCAGCTGGGTGTGCCAGAGGTGAGTCTACCTTTCAGGATCCAGTTAAATTGAACTACTGTCGGACTTTTAACACTGTGTTTAGACAGCAAGCTTGTGGAATGGAGTTAAACAGACTTGGGGCCCTATTTTAATGATCTAAAGCGGGCGCTGGGCATGAAAATGACACCGGCCTTCAAATAGCAATTCGGCTTGCGCTGCATTTAGCGACACACAGGGCAGGGCATAAGATAGGGCCCTTGAAGTGTAAATGAACAATTCTGGTTGTGGTTATGATGTGGTTGAGGCGTGGCTGAGTCATGAGCCTGCATGGAGCAGATACAGACAGCTGAGTTGTTACAATGACAGCTTATCTGTGAGATGTGTGAATAAAAAACACGCCTGTTACACTTGCAGTGTAGACACAGAGTAAGAGTATGTTTGCATTAAGGCGGCTACATTTGTTTCTTCTTCTTCCTCTTCAGATAAAATGCTGCACTACTGCTACCATACATTTAAAAGTTTAGCCGCCTAAGTTTGGACATAGTTTGTGTTGTTTTTGTTTGACAGTTAGTCCTATTTGTGTTTTGAATGATTTTTTGTTCATTCCAAATGAAGTCAAATGAAGTTTTCACTGCTAGGTCCCTGACACTACTGCTCGGTGTCTTATTGGAAAAAACTGTTGATAGAGGACAGTGACTGTTGTCTCTTCCCTTTTTAATTGCCTAATTGCTTGTCTTCTCCTTTCTCTTTCTCCCTCTTTCACTATCTGCATGGAGCAGACTGTGTACATGTTATTATCTTTCATGCTGATGGATGCTGAAGATCTGCTGTTATCATCACTGTTCATTCTGCAACAACACAGAGAGGGCAAAAGCTGGTCTATGACTCCTTTCCTAATGAAAAAATACAGAATCAAGTCTACAAGAGGACTGAACTTAAGAAGCAAGCGAATAACATTGACGAAGAAAATAGAATGAGGAAGGAGCAAGATGATGGCGGGTAGAAACAGCAGTGTGTAGATGACCAACATTCCCACAATTCGTCGTTTTCCATCAGAGGAGACCGAGGTGGCAGCAGACAGGGCTTTAAGGGTCCCAACCAGGAAGAATATGAGCAGTGGGAAAGGAACGAGGAGGAAGACAGCGAAAATTGTGTTTAAGACTACAGGTGCAACTTCGAAATAGATAGGAAGGACAACAACAAGAGAAAGGATCCAGACTACGACACAGACCACGAGAGAGATCTTGATAGTTCTCCTGAAGCGATACCACAGTGGCCGTGCGATGAACAAATACCTGTAACACAAGATACACAGTCTATCATCAGGCACAGAATATTCCTGACTTTGAGGAGCTTCAGATTTATATGATAATATAATGGTCATACACATGGAAGTAGCTAAGAACACACAGGATAGACAGATAGCTACCTTTCCAGGGCGATACAGACCATGAAGCCAACACTGGCCGCCAAACCAAAGAAGTAAATATAAAGGTAGATTTCAAAGATCTCCCTGTCCATAGGTTTTGCCACTTTGTCGATCATTAAGCAGAAATGAATGGTGTCAGAGATGAGGAGGTTGATGATGAAGATTGGAGCAACATTGTCATTTCTAACCTGTAAGAAAACAATGGTAGAAATAAACAGGGCAGCTGGAAACATTTTCTTTTAATTGTCTGGTTTTTTCATTTAGGATCTCTGCACAAAATGTGCACAAATGAAAGTGGATGGAATTCTGCATAGTGAGTGAAATATGTAATTTTTCTCTGTCCAGCATTTGCAGTCAGAAACATTCATGTATTGACCAATGTGTCATCAAATATGAGACACTGGCCAATAGGGGTGTGAACCTTTTACTCACAAAACGGTCCGATTCGATCTCGATTCACAGCCTATGATCCGATTCAGGGACGATTAATAAAAAATACTGAACGATTCAGTACGATTTGATTCGATCCAGTCCGGTTCGATTCAATACAAATTGACAACTTATCTCCCAAGCTTTGTTACTGAGAAAAAAGAGAAAAACAGAAATGACATTTCAAAATAGATAAAGTGTTTACAACAGAGAAAATATAACTTCAGGCAACATAACCTTTACAATTTGCTCACCTGCAGGAATAGTAAATGCAAAAATCAGAATTATTGGTGCTTAGGGTAAAACAGCTTTAATTAATATTTTAACGATTTTAAGTGTTAGTGTTAGCAGCAGCTCAGCTAACAGCCTGTATCTGACGTGCGGCCGTCACCAAACTTTGTAGGAGAAACACTGATATTTTTAGGTAATACTGTTTTAATTAGTATTTTAATGATTTTAAACTGCGTGTATGTTTGTTTTAGGAGAAGAGGAGACCTCTGAGGATAATTCGGCTCCCGGTAAAAACATCCAGAACCATGAACAGCGGATTAATCACATCCTGGTGAAGCTAATTATTTAACAACGAAGACAACAACTCCCATGATCCCTTGCTACTTCACACCGTCATCACACGCTGTCTTTTGTTATTGTTCACTGGAGTCTTGTGAGAGTTCACACACCGCAAGGCCGCGCAAATCGGGTAGTGACAACATTTCTATGGACTTGAATGTGAACCAATGGAGCCAGAAACCGATTTGCGGCCGTAAATTCGGGCCATCGAACCATTCATAGTGCATTTGAACCGTTTGGGGCTCCATGGACCGGTGCACTAGGATGGCATAGGTCACAGGCCGATAACCGATCCAAAACGGATTATCTTTACACCCCTACTGGCCAATCAATGTTACAAGACCAGCTATGCTAACTGCTCTATGAGGTTGTACTTACGCTCAGGGGTCCATTGAGCTAAATGCTAATAGGCTCACAAAGACAATGGGCATTTTAGTGTGTTATCATGCTAAAGATAGAGTGATGGATATTGATTGTCGTCATGGAGAAATTTGTTTCCATTGTGCATTATGCCTCTAAAACATACAGTAGATAGATGTATACACACACACAATGACTTCATGCTGGCAAAAACACTAATATTGTAATATTGTGATTAGTGGACAATGAATTTAAAACCATTTTTTGTTCTTTATCTGCAACTGGATGAGAGTAAAGTGAAATCTTGATTGCATGGGCGTCCACACTCACATTAAATCACAGATCACATTACCATTAATTTAGCTGGTAATGGAACAAAAGGAAAAGTCATTGGATCAACCAGTTCAGTAGGCTTCATCCTCTGCAGACCATAACTGTTTGTACAATATTTCATTTATTTCTTTAATATTTTAATTCATACCCAAAATAATGAGCTCACAGAATGCTGTACAAATTGTTCTGATAAACTTGACAACAATTTTATCTCTAAAAGTGAATGATGCTGTTAACCTCACCTTAAGAGAAGCTGGAATGGAGCTACACATGTTAACTGCATGTGTTTAGGGTCCAATTAGCTTAAATTTATAGGTCATTACAAGACTTCCTTCCAGCCCCCAAGCAGGATGAAGATTCTTTACAGACAGACTGTATGACAGACACATGACCTAAAATGAATAAATCTTAATCATAAAGTACTCACCTGGGAAGAAAGAGAGTAGATGGCCAATAGAGTCAAAGGAAGTCCGATACTGACGATTACATATGTTATCACATCCTCAATATTGATGTAGAAGAATTCATTGTAGGTGTGGCTGTAATCACTGTAGTCATAATCGTAGTTGGATGTGAAATAGCTGTCTTTGCTTTCCATCTGTGAGGTGATGTTGATGAATAAATCTTCCGTTCTTCAGAGTGAAACCTGTTGTATGAGAGATCAGGTTATGGAAGTTTTTAATATCTACCTAACATTGATAGGTGACATCACTAAATAGGTGCAAGTTCACACAAATACAGTGTATATTATACCCACAAAAAAGGTGTTGTTGTTACATTATCTCCTAATAATATTTCTTCAGGGCTGCAACTAACAATTATTTTCATCACTGAAGAAGCTTTCTTGATTAATTTTTTAGTTTTTTTATACACTGTGAAAAAAAATGCATCGAGCCCATGGGAATGTCTTCAGTTTGCTATTTTTCTCAGACCAAAAAAAGTCTGAAGAATTTTAATTTACTGTTGTATATGTCAAAGAAAAGGAGCGAATCATAATGCTTAAGAAGCTGAAACCAGAGAATATGTCTTTTTGCTAAAGACAGATTGAAACAATAATTGAATTATTATACCAATAAATACATTTCAACAAAGAAAAACATTTTTTTGATGTATATATTAAAATTTTTACATGTTGATGTGAGATCATTACTACAGAATTTCATACAGTTCTGTCATTAATTTAAGGTACAGGGACATTGGTCTGAATAAGCCATTTTATGAATCACCAGCATATTTTATGTTTCTTACAGATTGTGCAGTTTTGTAGTGAAAATTAAGTGTAAATTAGAGGAAACAACTGCAGGCTAGTACATTCACCATGTTTAACAACACTAACCTAGTGGACATCCCTGTAGCGTACTGTTCAAGACCAGAGACTGTATAAAAATATGGACACGGAAAAATACACATTTTGAAGCTCAAAGTGAGCTGCTTGGGCCATCACCATCTTGTGTGACTCTGCCTAACTCCCAGCCAATCTGTGGACCTGTCACTCAAAGCAGCCATGTCCCTCATTATGCTTAACTTTAGAACTTAATAAGAATTTAAATTGGCGAGTTATTAAAAAAACACCATACAGTTATCATGAAAGAGGAAATTATTAAAGCAAAAAAAAAAGCAAAAAAAGAAACACTTATTCCTTCTGAGATGAAATCTTTAATTGTCTTTAACCTATCTTGGGTTGTATAACTTTATCCCTCTGTTAGACTTTTTATCAGTCACATATTGTCACAGCAGAAGAAACTCTTTCATATCTCAGTTGTCATCAAAACTGCAAATATCACTATAAATACCTCTAGGTGGACATACAGTAAATACAATAAATACATAAATAAAATAATAAACATTTGTTTCTTCATTTTTTTTAAAGCTCCTTTTATTTAATTTAAAATAGTGTAACTTTTATTGAATGTTATTTTTTTTCTCACCCTTTGTTTTGTCTTTGTTACACGACTTGTACTCTTGTAAAATGGCATTTAGGACTACAGAATAAATAAGAAACTATTGGAGTAAATTATACAGTTTCCATGGGCAAAGGAGCATCACTCAATTTTAGAGCAGATGGATATGCTGTATATTTATAGGAATAATCAGTGCTGTAATGCTAACTCCATTAAAAATGAGCTTTTACTGAAATTTGAAGTAAAATGGTTTGAAAAAAAATATGTTAAAGTCAAAATTAAGAACAAAATTGCATATCAAACAGAATTTTGGCCGTGAATTATATGTAACATCTCATTTATCTGGAAGCCAAAGACCTTTAGTTGCACAGCTGAGAGCATTAAGATTGGTCAAAAATATTCAAAAATATGGAAAATGGAAAATGAGTCTCATTTTCATTGTACTATAAAAAACTATGATGACTTAAGAGTGCTACTGTTTCATGAAACTTTTTGACAAAACCCTGAAATATGTGTTCAGATAAAAAAAATTGAATGGTTATTTAATTTTTACGTATTTAAGTTTGCTAGATGCAAGATGGATTGCTTAATTGGTATTCAATTTTTTACTTTACTTTTCAGTAATATATGGTAACCTTCTGACAGTAAACTAGAGGGTCTGTTTTATTTAATGATGGTCTCTGAAGGTGAAAGATTTTATTTTTGCAATATATATGTTGTACTCTGGTCCTGGCTTTAATTTATGGTGTCTTATAAGCCCATGTGGGCTGCGTATACAGTTGTACGCATGACACAATAACACAAATTTAATTCACTCATTCATATGAAATACCAGTTATTCATAATAAAAAAAAAATACCAGCATTATTTTTTTTAAATTTAAATTTCAACTGAATTCATACCAGAAGCCTTACTTCTCACTTTGTGGTGTAAAATGCAGCCGCACCGAGTTGCTTAACTGTAGATTCTAACTGAGCATTTGTATTTGTATCTGTTTTCAAATAAACATGGAAAGATGCTTAAAAAAATCCTGGTTTTGTTTCTATTACGCTTTTAATTTTAGAAAATTATTGTTAAAATAAGTGTTCATGGATAAACTACCTTACAAAGGAGGTCCCCCACACCAGGTCTTGAGCTGGAATCTCACAGGTCACAGATGATTGTGCTGCAGACAGACCTCTATCTCGATCTATTTATACACCCATAAAACACAAACAGTACAGCGTGCAACATGTAGGGAGGAGCTTGTACTTATTAAGATTATACAAATTGAAGATGTTGTAAGTCTTCATGTTGTGGAAAATTACAGAGAAAGAAGAAATCTTCAAACAAATACAGTAATGATGTTTATAAAAAAATATTGCTTCCTCTGTTTCTCTACACTGTAAAAAAATGGCTGTTGAAGTTACGGTAAAAAATTGAAAAATAGCAAAAGTAATAAACAATAAAATCCAAAGGTTTATCACTGTGGTAAATAAGATGAATTACTGTAAATCCAGAAACAGTACATAACTTTAATCTTTACAACCAGAAAACACAGGATTTTACTGTGAAAATTTTAAAAATTGTAAAATTCATGGGAAAATACCATAATGTCAAATACCCTAAACTTAATGGTAGTTACAGTTTTTGCTGATTTGTACATTTAAATTTACAGTATAAGACCATTAACCATTCAGCAAAATCATACCTTCATTTCTATAGAAAGAAGATGTTAAATATATGGTATGTTTTTTATATAATGTTGATTTCAAGGAAAAACATGTATGTTTAAATAATTTGCTGCTATTTTATGAAAGGTCCTACAAAGTATGGATCTAATCTGATACTTTATGCAATAAAAAACTAAAGAAAGTGTATCATTGACACATGTTAAGCAAGGCAAGTTTATTTGTATAGCACATGGGCAATTCAAAGTGCTTTACATAGATCACAAAAGGCATTAAAAGGGCAGCTAATGTTTTGTTTTGCTTTGTAAAAACTAACATTAGCTAATGTTACTGTCAGGATGTAATGTTAGGTTTTGAAATGAGATCTTCTATATTGATACTTTTATGATATATTTTACAACTATATGATTTATATTACACTTCGATACTTTGATGATTACCTTGTTTTTCTATAATTAATCATCTTGCAGGGTTACACATAGTGCTGATGTGCCAATATCATGGAGTTGTATGTCGTACGTGAAGGTATGCAGGATAAAGCATTAACTCCATGGTGTGAAGAGTTGACAAAATGGAAGGCATTGAATCAACAATGCTAGAACCAGTGATCATGTGAGTCTTCAAGCAGAACTGGTGGCTGGTGAATTCTTTAAATTCCAGTTTCTTGAACATCATGTCCATGTTGAGCACCCTCTTCAGCCAAGTCTGGGTTCAGTGACTCGTTACACTTACTCAACCCGGGGCAAGTGGCTCTTTTTTTTCATGATATATAATTCCTTTCACCATGGATTATCCTTAATGTATGGACACTTACTGTTCAAGATCTCACCACTGCTTTGTGAGTATACTAGACAAGTTATTTGATCAGTTCAATCTGTTTCACTCTTTCTTTTATAATTTACCATATGCAGTTGCTGACTGTAAAATCTACAAATTTATTTTTAGTAAAAAATGTACTGGGCCTCTCTCAAGCTTTGCAGAACAAGTTGTCAAGTGTGACTTCCTGTCTTAGCAAACCACAAAGGAAACTAGGGCTTGTTTGAGAAGAACAAATATCTTACTGATAAATAGGTCACATTTTCAGTTTTCAGAGTGAGATACCACAGCTTCTAACCACCAGTCACATAAGGTGTTAGGCGTTGGGTAAGTTTGAATTGTTGAGTCAGTTCTCAAAGTCAATTCTTGCTTTGCCCTTTTCATTTATTGCCTATTTTATACAACCTAACTTTGTGGAAAGGAGAAGGGGAACAACAGATTATGCAGAATCCCATGGGAGCACTTTGTATGTGTCAGTAGATCAGCCTTATCTCTGAGGAACACCCCCAACTGTAGGAGTGATGTCCAAATTAGAAAATGTGCAAGATGAGATGGATGTGAGTCCCCTCATTAAGAAATTGTAGGACTGTATGATGCCAGTATTACATTCATGCCAATTTTTTTTTATCTCCTCTCATTCATTGTCATGTTTCATCTCAACATTTTTGTTAGAATCATGCACATACATCCATGTATTACCAAAGCATGTTTCACTGATATTACCTCCCCATGACTGTAATAAAAGAAATAAGATCAATGGCTGAAACATCCTAGCAGTCTGACAATTTAAAAGAAAGATTTGTATTTATTAAGATTATACAAATCAAAGATACAGTAAGTCTTCATGTGGTGGAAAATTACAAGGTGAAGAAATCTTCAAACAAATACAGTAATAATGTTTATAAAAATAATTGCTTTGCTTCTTCTGTTAGATTTCTTCTTTGTGTCTGAGTCTCTCAGTCTTTTGCAGAGCATGTTGGTAAGTGTGACTTCCTGTCTGAGCAAACCACAAAGGAAACTAGAGCTTGTTTTAGAAGAAGGAGTCTTGTGCAGATTACTGATAAACAGGTCACATGTTCAGTTTTCAGAGTGAGATACCACAGCTTCTAACCATCAATCACAAAATGAATATACAGTTCTGCAAGTCCATGTCTAAAACATAATGGAAGGGTAACTTGTGTTATATACATTTTCTTCTATTATTTTGGGTCTATTTTGTCTTGTAAGTTTTTTTTATTTTAGCAATCTAATATTGTACTAATATACTGCTTGATTATTTGTCTCACTTAGGCTATTCAACCTTCATTTTAGTCTAAGTTGAAATTAATAATTCAAGAATTTAATTTTTTGTTTGACTCCTATCACAATCCCTTACATTCAAGTCTGGCAGTATTTCAGGGCAAATATGAACGGGAGAAAGACCGTACAAATTGGACTATCAGCAATAATTAATGATTATCAAGATAATTATTAATTATTAATATCAATAAAATGATTAATAGGAATGAATAATAAGGAGGCATCAACCTGGAGTCAGGGAAAAAAGATAGCCAATTCAGTCTCAAAGTATACTAATCTATAGATTTGGGACTTTGATTCATAATTAACTTAATAACTATAAACAAAATCACCATATCAGTAGTTAGGTATGGTTGAAGGATTTGGAGAGCAGAGGTTGGCAAAACTCATTCTTGTGTAACATTAAAACGGACAACAGGTAGATCCAAAAGCATTTATTTAACAAAAGGTAAATGCAAAACACAAATAAGGGAAAAAATAAGGGTAATCTCCAAAGTTCCTCTGGAAAGTTCCTCTTTGCTATTTTAAGACTGACACAGTTGTCATTTTCCCGTCCAGCGCCTACGTTGTTAAAATAGCAATGGCACTTGAGCACATTACCCATGGTAGTGTTGGTCTAAAAGCCAGATGTGGTCTGGCGCATTTTTGTTGCATTACTATCTTGAGGTAGCAGAGAGTGATTGTACCACTGACCAACAAAACCCTGATCTAAAGTCAATGATGCAATGTTTTACTGTTATTTTAAAGGTGCATTATCAGGACAGTAATATACGCCTACACAGATGAGTGCACAACATACCCTCTGCTTGTTACACATACAGGACACGCAGCAGCGAACAAACATGCAAAAGATTACAAATAAAAGGATTACAATAAGAAAGATTATTATTCTGTACATTAACATATTTGGCACGTCATAATGCTTAGTGACAGAATTTATACATGTTGGTATTAAACAGACACTGTGGATCAGACACAGATTCTCGATCCTACTGCATGAATGCATGATGACATGAGGAACACATGAGGAAATAAATGATGTAAAAACAATGATTAAACTAAAGAAGGAAATAGTCACTAGGATCAGCATCTTGGAGAACTGATCAAGTCCTGATAACTGTGTTGATGATTCTTTACATGATTAAAATTAATGATTTAATTTTTGATCAATATTAAACAAATACTCTTTAACATTTTTGAGAGTACAGTGATCAGGTTTCCATACTTTCAGCAATTGCTTCTGAAGCGGTACCACAGTGGCCGTGTTGAGTTCACCTGTTACTCCATGACTGAACGAAACGCTGTAATTAATTCAAAAGACAAACAAAAATAAATTTGCAACAAATTAATGAACAGGATCTTAGACTGGTGGTCTGAGGTTGACCACGGGAGGGTATAGGAGCATCAGGGGCAAGTGTATTCTTTCACTTTGTGCATGAGCAGATCCATTTCCTCTGTAGTGAAACGCTGCTTCTTACTACTTGGAAAATGCATAATAGCAAGTAGTATAGTCATAATATATAGTCATAATAGCAATCCACCAAGGTGTAAGTACACCTGGCTCTTAAAGGGAATGGGAGATGACAGTCTGATTGGTTCATTGCATGCACTTTGAGCAGCCCTTTTGAACCATCCATTTGGCGCATCGACCATTCCAGCTGTTAAAACTAGCAAAGGTGGACACACTGTGGACATTCTGTGGTAGAGACAAATGTCCCCAACAATCAGTTAAGCTTACAACTGTGCAACATGTTAGTAACTGTGCCAAGATGTCAATAAGAGACAGGAGAATTGGGAAGGGGATGATCAGTAATGTCACATCTTGATTTTCTGAGAGCAATTATTGCTGCATTGTCCTTTTTTCTGTGTAAATCTTGATAACAAGTATGAACAGTTGTCAGTGTTTTACCCCTCTACACATGAATACACTCAGTAAACATCTACATATAACCTTACAATATATACATGTAATTAAACAAAGATGAATAAACAGCATAGTGTAGGATGCAAATAATGTAGTGCACTACTTACAATACACAGGTAGAGAAGGCTGTGAAAGAGGCAAAAGCACCCTCTGGTGGTCACAGACAATAATACTCTTTTCTAAAAACACCAATGTGGAAGAAGTAGAGAAAGACATTCTGGGAATTATGCTTTTGTTTGATCTCTGCTGTTGCAATATCAGTTAAACAACAAGTTTAAGAAAGGGGAAGCGTGCAGTAGGCCTTACTACTGTAACTGTGAAAAATACTGTATAATTTCTACCCTAATTTTTTTTATTTAAAAAAGCATGAACAAGCACAAACATAATATGAATAAACATAATTTGGTTATTTGAAAATAAAAGAAAAATGTGTCCATAGTTACAATAGTAGAGTTGGGCTATATGACAATATATACCACACAGATTTTTGGGGCTTGTGGCTTGGATCTGACAAACAGGAGCAGATCGCCCAAGTGCCATCATTCCATGCGGTATGTGGGCCAGAAGAGAAATGTGGGCCAGATCAGGGCCAGAATCAAAATGAACTGGGGTCAAGATGTGGACCAGATAAGATATGATAAGATAAATGGGCCACATTTGCTGCATCATATGTGGGCCATTTCAGGCTCACATTCAAATAAGCCAGGACCACTTGTGCCACATCTTTACCTAAAGTGACCTGATAATGTCCAGTAATATTTGGGCCATATTTACTATTTCAAATGTGGGCCACATTAGGCTCACAGTATGGCAGCCGATGCTGACTGTGCCATACAATTGCCAAATTTGTTATATAGTATTTAGGCCATATTTGCCTTTTCATAAGTCAGCTGTATCTTTGTCAGAACTGGCCTGGGTATGTTTTAAGATAACCGGGCCACATTTGATGCACCATATGTGGGCCACTTTTGGTTTACACCAACATTAACTGCTGTCAACTGGGCCAGATCTTTGACAAAGGTGGCCCACATTTGTTTTGTGATATTTGGGCCATATTCACTATGTATCACATGGACGACTTTAGGGTCACATCTAGTTTACACATTCCTAAGAGCACCACACCTTTGCCAAATGTGGCCCACATTGGTTTAGGGATATTTGGTCCATATTTGTTATTTTACATCTAGGCCACTTCAGGCTCACATCCATTTTATCCAGGCCAGAAGAAGGCCGGCAGTGCTGTATCATTGCCTGAAGTGGCCCACTTCTGTATGCTGTCTGGGCTGTCTGTCCACAGATCCAATGCCAAGTTTTATGGGGACAGGACTCTCTCAATAGCCACCCCAGAACCTATTTCCACATACATATGAGTACATGTGAGTATACTTCATTAAACCAGACATGAAACAACCCTAAACTATCCATAAGCATTACATCATTGAGGCTACAGTTCTTCCAACTTTGTGTCCACTGTTTGGCTTTTCCTGTTTCAAAATGCCCTGTTACACAGATTTGGTTCAAGTGTATGATTCTGAGCTCTGCATTCTTTGCCCAAATATATCTCACTGAACTTGTCCTTCCCTTGAGGAGGATCCTACTTCCAGAGTATAAAAGTTCAACTAACCAGTCATTTTTGGACAGAGACCAAAGGAATCTGTGCATCTCTTCTATCTATTTCTATCTCTTTTCTCTCCACATTTTTTCTCACACATATAAGTGGTCTCCTTCTATATATATCACTCTCTTCCTCAGAAAGCTCTCTGAGAAAATAAATTTAACATTTTTCATTCTTTTTATAAAAAATGTTATAAAATGCATGCTTATTTGTATTACTCATCCCTTATCATGGATGATAAGGGATGCAGTGTTGCAGCTTGAGTTTGTTTATAATTCATCAGATGAAATCAAACAAAATAAAACACACACACACACACACACACACACACACACACACACACACACACACACACACACACACATAAGTGAACATGCAACAAACAAAATGCCTCAATAGTATTACAACAGTAGAGTTGGGCTATATGATGATATAAACCAGAGACAACCAGAAGACATTTTGTTGATTTATGAGGTTTAATTCACAGAGTTAGTCAAAAGCAAACATTCTCTTTTTTATCTACAAACATGTTTCATTGATTTTCCAGAACATTTACAATTTCTTATAAAAGTACTGTGATGTAAGATATATGATATCATGTGCCAACCACAAACCCCCCAAAATATAACTTTACATACATTAAATAAAAAAATGCCCCTCACTCTCCAACCCCCGAACAATATTAGTCATAAGTAGGAAAAAAGTAAGAAATAATGTCTATGAGAGGCTAAAGAAGAAATAAGTCTATAGACTTGATATGATGCTCTCCCTGTAGAAATAAGACAGAGTGGCAGCTATAATAACAGGCTGATCATGGTGTTGAACAGCTCAGTTGATCAACAAGTAATATCTGTTTCTCTCACAACACAATAAAAGCAATTATTTCTTTTCATCTATGTCTGATGGCCTTTGTTGTCATACAGCAAACACTTTCTATTATCTATATTATCTATCTATTATCTAACTATTTCTTGTTTGCTAGTTTAAGCGCATTTTAGTTAACATTCAGACACACAGTTAACATCTATCTTCTCACTTTTCTATTTCCCTCTTTCTCTGCCTGCATGGAGCTGACTGTGTACATGTTGTTATCTTTCATGGTGATGACCTGCTGTTATCATCACTGTCCATTCTACAACAACACAGAGAGGCCAAAAGCTTGTCTATGACCCCTTTCCTAATGAAAAAATACAGAATCAAGTCTGCAAGAGGACTGAACTTAAGAATCATGGTAGTCAGCATTTTTAATTTTTTCTTATCATATCTGAATAACATGATGATGAAGGGTAGAAACAGCAGTGTGTAGATGAGCAGCACCAGGACCAAAATTCCCACAATTCGTCGTTTTTCATCAGAGGAGACCGAGATGACAGCAGACAGGGCTTTAAGGGTCCCAACCAGGAAGAATATGAGCAGTGGGAAAGGAACGAGGAGGAAGACGGCGGAAATGGTGTTGAGGAAAACATATTCAACTTTGAAAAAGTAAAGAAGAGGAAATACAAGCGAAAGGGTCCAGACTATGACACAGACCATGAGAGAGATCTTGACGCTGCTTCTGAAGCGGTACCACAGTGGCCGTGTGATGACCAAATACCTGTAACACAAGATACACAGTCTATCATCAGATACAGAATATTCCTGACTTTGAGGAGCTTCAGATTTATATGATAATATAATGTTCATACACATGGAAGGAGATAAAAACATAGAGGATAGACAGATAGCTACCTTTCGAGAGCGATACAGACCATGAAGCCAACACTGGCTGTCAAACCAAATAAGTAAATACAAATGGAGATCCAAAGGATGTTCTGGTCCTCAAGTTTTGCCACTTTGACAATCATGTGGCAGAGCTGAATGAGGTCAGAGATAAGGAGGTTGATGATGTAGATTGGAGCAACATTGGTATTTTGAACCTGCAAGTAAAAAATGGTAGAAATAATCAAAGCAGCTGGAAACTTTTTTTTTTCTCCAATTTTCTGGTGTTTTCATTTAGGATCTCTTCACCAAATGTGCACAAATACAAATGGATGGAATTCTGCATAGTGAGTGAAATATTTAATTTTGCTCTGTCCAACAATTGCAGTCAGAAACATTCATGCATTGACCAATGTGTCATCAAATATGACAAATTGACAAGAGTCTACAGCTATGCTAACTGCTCTGTGAGACTTCATGCTCACATTGACCATTTTAGTTTAGCATGTTAGCATGCTAAAGATAGAGTGATGGCTATTGATGGTCCTCGTGGGGAAATTTGTTTCCATTGTGCATTATGCACATGCAATGATTTCATGCAGACAAAAAGACTAGTACGTATTGTAATATTGTGATTACTGGACAATGGAATTTAAAAACAGTTTTTGTCCTTTATGCGTAACCAAATGAGAGTAGAGTGAAATGTTGAATACATGGGCGTCCAGGATCATGTTAAATCTGCTGATTGGCAGTAAACACAAAACACAGCAGAGGCAGATCACATTACCATCAGTTTAGCTGGTATTTGGTTGTAAACCAAAGTATTGGACTTTTTGACCTGATGATGGAACTAAAGGAAAAGTCAACGGATCAACCAGGTCAGTGGGCTTCATCCTCTGGAGACCATGAATGTCTGTACAATATGTCATATCTTTCTTGATTGTTTAAATTTAAATCCAAAATAATGAGCTCAAATAATGCTGTACAAATTGTTCTGATAAACCTGACGACAATTTCTTCTTCGACAGTGAATGAAGCTGTTAACCTCACCTTAAGAGAACCTGGAATGGAGCTACACATGTTAACTGCATGTGTTTAGGGTCCAATTTGCTTAAATTTATAGGTCATTACAAGACTTCCTTCCAGCCTCCAAGCAGGATGAAGATTCTTTACAGACAGACTGTATGACAGACACATGACCTAAAATTAATAAATCTTAGTCATAAAGTACTCACCTGGGAATAAAGAGAGTAGATGGCCAATAGAGTCAAAGGAAGGCTGATACTAATGATTATGCATGTTAACACATGGAAAATATGTGGTTCAACATAATAGGAGTTGTCAGTGGAATAATTGTGGGATGTGACATTGCTGTTATTGCTTTCCATCTGTGAGGTGATTTTGATGAAGAAATTTTCTGTTCTTCAGAGTGAAACCTGTTGTATGAGAGATCAGGTTATGGAAGATTTTTAATATCTACCTAACATTGTTAAGTGACATCACTTAAGTCTTGAAGAGCAAATTCACATAAATACAGTGTATATTATACCTACAAAAAAGGTGTCTTTATTACATTTTCTCATAATAATATTTATTCAAGGCTGAAACTAACAGTTATTTTCATCATTGATTAAGCTGCCAATTATTTTCCCGACTAACTGATTAACCTTTTAGTTTATAAAATGTAGCATATGTCATATAAATGGAGAAATACATAATGTTTAAGAAGCTGAAACCAGAGAATATGTGATCTTTTTGATTGAAGAATGATTGAAACAATAATTTGATTATTAAAAATACCAATAAGTATAATTGAATATTCGTTGAAACACTATATTACATCAAAAAATAACTTGGCAGATAATACAAGTCCTGGTGATACAAATAAACATTTTTACATGGGTCATTACTACAGAATTTCATACAGTTCTGTCATTAATTTAAGGTACAGGGACATTGGTCTTCTGCACTTGAAGTCCCACGAGTTGGATAATTATGTGCTCTCTGATTTTGGACAAGGAGGTTTGCATGTCTGACCAAAACATTTTATGAATCATCTGCATATTTTATTTTTGGTTTACAGATTGTGCATTCTGACTGTTTCTGGAGTCAAAATAAATTATGGGAAACAACTGCAGGCTCGAACATTCACCATGTTTAACAACACTGACATACTTGTCATCCCTGTAGTGTACTGGTTAAGACTCGTAACATGAAACTGTAACATTAGTTACATATTGTTACACAACTTTTACACATCAAAATTGTATTTAGGGGAAAAACACAAATGAAATAAAACACAGTTAGCTTAGCCACAGTATTCTATACACTTACAGTCCAAAGCTGCCCACTGTCTGCAGTTCTAATGTCATTTTTACAAACTCTATATACACAAGTGAAAAGTGATGTCACAAAATTTACCTCAAAAGCTGCAAGACCACATCTGGATGAGTTCCCTACACAGAGGTTGATGTTTGGTCGTCTGTATCCAAACAGTCTACAGTAAATATGATGAGTGAAAGCACTGAAACACATTTGCTATTAACTGATCTCAGCTCATATCACTCCTTTTTTGGCCAAAATGACACAGAGTGTAACACCCTCAATGATGTCACATAGAGGGTTGTGGTTTTATCTTCCTTTTAGAGTTTGAACTTTGTCATGAAAGTAAATTCATGTGAATATTTCCAATGAAAATATAAAATTAAGCTTTCATCACTTTTTTCTAAGCAGTGTCACTACCTTTATTCTCATTCTTCTCTGTTTCTTTTCGTCTTACTTTCCCTCAGTTTATTATTCAAAATACTTTATATTTTCTGTGTTGTTAGCTATTATCACAAGTTTTTTGCACTATTTGTTTATGAGACAATCAGATATTTGTATTTCTCACATGTCAAATTTGTACTGAAGGGAAGAAACTTACTGGTTGGACAGCAGTAAACTGTCACTGTTTGCATGATTATTTTCTTGTTTTACATCACTAAATTCACAGTTTTTATGTGTCACATTATACATATATTGACTGAACAAAACTAAAACAAAAAAGTACAAACATAATTTACTTTCAAAAGTTGTAGGATCTCAAGCTGATTGAGTGGTGGGTATGACACACAGGAGGTTCCTTTACTTAGACTTCTAAGGAAGAGAGAAGTTTTACTTTCTGAAGATTGCTATGATTGGCATTCTTGCTATAAAGCACGCAGGAGCATTGAAAAAGGCATGAACATTAGGACCAAGGTTAATCTCATTCACCTTGTGAATGTAAGTCCAACATTCACTCTCTTTTGCTCTCTACCAACTCCTGAGAAAAATATCTGGCTCTTTAGCTGCTAAATGCTCCACTATGTTCACCACTTAGTCTACAGCTAACTGTCTGTTGGTGCTGAGCAGGAAGTTTACAGTGGCGTTTTAGAGGTTTTTCCACTGAAAACAGCTGCTGTAGCTGAAAACGATGCTATAAGAGGGCTGAGAGTGAACCAAGAGAGTGACAGATAAACAATGAGGAGAAACTCTCTTTAAAGCTCCTTAAAGCTGAGAGGAGCTACAGAGTCACTGATGATTCTCTACAGGTTCATCACTACAAGCTCATTTGATACATTGTTATTATAAAAAATAGGGATTATAGATGCTTTAAGTAATAACTAATGAATGAGTCTTTAGTATATTGTGCCGTTAAAGTCTGATTAATCAGATTTCATCAGGAATGTCACATGGTCAATGATCAATTCACAGATATGAACTTATCATTATCTAATGATTCATTAATATCTTCCACTTTGTTCTTTAGTAACTCATTATTATCTACTATATAGACATTATGGAAGTACTTATTAATGATTCCTCAATTACCAGGTTGTTCCTGATTTATTTATTAGTAACTTTGCTAAATATTGTGTATCGTATTATAAAGTGTTGGTTGGAAATGGAAGAAAGGCTGACACATCTCCATTTCTGATAACACAGAACTTGTTCAATATAAATGTTGTGACCAAACTTAGACCCAGTTTGTGCTTCTCATTTAGTAGCATTATATTCAAGTCACAGCCAGGTAACAATAAACAAAGAGAATAAGGCAGATTATTCTTTCCGCCAATAATGTACTCCCAAGCATATATAGTATCAGTCCAGTTTGAGATTGTTTTAAGTGGCATTAAATGTGTTTGGTAATTACTTAATGGTAACTTTTGTCATATTTAACTTTATGAACATTGAGTGTGATCTTCATGTCATCTTCACCTCAACATCGATGTTTCAGCACTAACTCATGTAACCATTGTGTCATTTCATGTTTCATGTTACCATCTAGTGGCCAAACATAAAATCTGCAAAGTCACATTGTTGATGGTGCAGTGCTGCACTGACTTCATCCACTCATCTCCAAACTGACAACAATAACACGTTTGACTCCTGATTCATTAGAAATGGTTTTGACCAAGCTCCTTGTCATGCTACACAGTCCTTCCATACACCAAAACACAAGCATCCACCTCAAATCAACCCAACTCATGCCCACAAAGTCTGCTCGAAACTTGGGTGTCATAATTGATGATCAACTAACCTTTAAGGTTCACGTGGCCTCAGTCCTTCAATCATGTCAATTCGCCCTGTACATCTGGAACATCAGACCCTACCTGTCTGAGCATGCAGCACAACTCCTGGTACAGGCTCTCGTAATATCACGCATCGACTACTGCAACTCTTTACCTCTGCAGATGATCCGGAATGTGGCGGCCTCTCGCCAACTACCAGTACCTTGTACCACCTCCACAAAAGGGCCCTAAGTAACTAAGGGCCCTAAGTCCTAAGCGAGATTCTTTTCCTGTGTGGTTCCCCAGTGGTGGAACAAGTTACTAAACTCTGTTTGATCTGCAGAGTCCCTCTCAATCTTTAAGAAAAGACTAAAGACCAAGCTCTTTCATGAATACCTCTGCATTTGATGAACTGTAGGGAGAGAAAAAACAAAAAACAACAAAAAGAGAGAGCAGCAGAGAAAGTAGACTGTGAGAGTGAACATATACTGCTTTGTTTTAATTGTTGAGAGCAAAATAAAGACATTGCTAGTTTCATGACAGTCCTGCATCCTCCTTGGCTGCAACATCTGTGAAATCAGCATCATTCATCCACATCGTTGTGGATTTTTCTGTGCTGATATCGGCAGCTTTCAGTTTGAAGAAGAAAAACCAAAAGAGGAGTCTGCTGAAAGTTCTGGGAATGCTTTAATGAACCTCGTGAAAACTCATGAAAACTCGTCCTAGTTTGGACGGTGGTCCCAACTTGTCTGAGTCCTGAGAGTCCAAAACCAGCTTTTAAGCAAATCAGAGAAATTGGGTCATCAGTTCCGAATCATAAATCTGTGACCTCATTTTGTATCTCAGGTTTTTGTCTTGTTTCATATGCTGATAGCCTGCATTCTGGCCTTGGTTCACCTGTGAGGCTCCTGGTTATCAAACTGCCATGCCTGTATCTCCACTTTGAGAAGATAAAAGCACAGACTGACATTTTGTGGCTCAGGTCAGTTATGAAATATCCATAACACACATCATCTTACAATTCCCATGATATTACAACATCTTGCAGATATTGCAAAGGTTCATGAAGTCACTGCAGTATAACATCTTCCCTTTCTCTGTGCAGTTCCCATTTAACTACGCCTCAAAGCTTCCTGCTTATGTGCTGCTGTTGCACCACTATCATGTGTTCAATGTATCAGTGACAACAGATTGTTATCTGCTTCTTAGAAGCCCCTGTACAGCAGTTTCAGGAGAAGTTATTGCACAGTCTAACTTCTTCCCCTTTTATTTCTTACTTCAAATACTTAATTTGCAAAAATGCACACCATGTAGGGGTAATACAAAAAATGATAATAAATAAAACAAAATAATGAAATTAGAAGTGTTACTGCCAGACAATTTTGTGAAAGCTGTCTGGTTATTACATTATTCAATAATTGTAAAGTAATGTTCAAATCCCCTGGAAAAAAAGAAAAGAAAAAAGAAAACAGGTTTTTCTTAGAAAGTTTGTGACTGTCTCTATGAAACAAGGCTCCAAAGAACATATTTGGACAATACAGGGAATAATTTTCTCCAATGTGGTCAATAATAAATATTTAAGTCAATAATAGTTTCCTGTGTGATAAGAAAGAGCAAAAAAGGACCATGAAGTGTTTCACAACATATTACAGAAGTGAAAACCTACTGGGTGATGGTAAGAAGAAATGACACTTGATATTGCTTATCTTGATGTTTTTATTAACTGTTTAGGTTGTAAATAGTATGAAATGTTTTAGTTTTAAGTTCTTTAATTTAACAAATGACTTTCTCTAATGTAATTTATTATAATTTATATTTCTTATGATATCAGTTGTTAACAATATAATCTATTGCTAATATGTATAAACATCAACATGATAAAATAATTAATAAAAAACACCATCAGCTACTCTATAGGTTCATTTTCATCATCTCACCTCCTGTCTTAAGTTATGTTGCTTAAGAACTTTTATAAGACAGATTTTACACACTAAACATCACTGTGGCAAATTCTACCCAGTTTGGTTCAATATAGCACCAATACAACATTATGTTAACTTTACTCAGTAGCAATAGTGTCACACACAAAAAGCTTTACCTAAAAACTGTTACAAATGTTTTGGTTCTTGTAGAAAATGACATTCAAACAGGTTATTAAAAATCAGCCCTTAACTACTGATATGGTGATTTTGTTGATACTTATTAAGTTAATTATAAATCAAAGTCCCAAATTTACAGATTAGTACATTTTGAGACAAGAATTGACTATCTTTTCCCCTGACTCCAGGATTTTCCCTGTTATTATTGATTCTTATTAATAATTTTATTGATTTAAAAAAAAATAATCATGAATTATTTCTGATAGCCAGACTTATAGCCAAGGCCAACAACAGAAAGAATGATTTTTGACAAAAAACCTTAGACAGTATTTTCTAGATATATGGACTCACATCACTGACATGTTGAGACAAGGATTATTTACAAAAGTTACAATACAGCAAAAACACCTGCAACCATTCTGCAGCACTGCAGCATAATTCCCTCACTGTTGCTTGTTTGTGTGCTTAATTTGTTTTAACCACTCTGTCAAAAGAGCAAAGTAAACATATAATTTAAACTATGTGAAAACAGACAGAAAAGTAGTTTTATTTTAGTTGTGCAAAAGTTAATAACCAAGTTAAAATATTTATCAGAGACACATAAATGCTTCAATATCAGTGACAATCTACACACCAGAGAATAAAGAGGATAGAGGGCCAGTATGGTCAAAGGAAGGCTGATGCAGATGACAATCTACACTGTCATATATTAGACTGTTGTTTTGAGGGGTGCTGTTGATGTAGAAATCTTCCATTGGTCAGCGTGAGATCGCTTGGCTGCTGGTTTCTCACCAATCTTTTCATCACTTCTTGTGTGGTTATATTGCAATATTATATACAGAGGAACTGTAAGTGTTGAAACTGTTTGTTCTTTTATACCCTCGTCATAGAAGTAAGTCACAACAGTTAGAATGAAAACATGATTAAAGAAAATACATTAGTTAGTCAAATGCAAACATTCCCATTTTGTATAGAAACATGTTTTTATTGAATTTCCAGGACATTTACAATTTCTTATAAAAGTACTGTGATGAAAGACATATGATATCATGTGCCAACCACAAAATCCCCTAAAATATAACTTTAAATACATTAAATAAAAAGTAAATCATATTTACCACACTAATACTTTGAATAAAAAGGGGGGAAGAGGACTACGTGCTGAATGTAAGGGATTTTTTCAGTTTTTTGCAAAAAAATATCCCCCACTCCCCAACGCCCAAACAATAAGGTAAAAAAGTAGGAAAAAATAACAAATTATAATGTGTATGAGAGACCAAAGAAGAAATAAGTCTATAGACTTGATATGATGCTCTCCCTGTAGAAATAAGACAGAGTGGCAGCTATAATAACAGGCTGATCATGGTGTTGAACAGCTCAGTTGATCAACAAGTAATATCCGTTTCTCTCACAACATAATCAAAACAATGATTTATTTTCACTTCTGATGGCTTTTGTTGCTGAGAAGTGCACTGCTGCCAAGTGCACTTCTCCCCTGTGTGACTGCACATAAATGAAATGGATTAATAGGCTGCCATTCAAGCAGTTTTCCCCTGTAATACTATTGTGATGGCAAAGGACTACATTTAAACTTACGCACTGACCGGAGCAGCAATGTCTCTTTTGCAGCTGCAGCGGTTTCTCTCTGAAAACGTGTTCAAACTCGCTGTATGAGCGCATTAAGATTTCTAATTCTGCTTCCCTATTGCCATAGTGACTCCTTGATGCTGGCTTTTTAGAGTTGTGGCGCATGCGCTTAACTCCAGGTACTCCAAGTAGATTAAACTTACTCAAATCAGCTGTTCTAAAGTTTCCAGAGTATCCTATCTCAGAGAAGTTCATTTCAGAGTTCAGGATCAGACTCACAGTTTGTTGAACCTGTTTTGTGATACATACCCCTGCTCTTATCATCACTGTCCATTCTGCAACAACACAGAGAGGCCAAAAGCTTGTCTATGACCCCTTTCCTAATGAAAAAATACAGAACCAAGTCTGCGAGAGGACTGAACGCAGGAAGTATGTAAGTCAGGTTGGTGAAGGTGTAATTATCTCTGGTTTCTTCTAGCAGGTACCAGATGATGTAGGGTAGAAACAGCAGTGTGTAGATGAGCAGCACCAGGACCAACATTGCCACAATTCGTCGTTTTTCATCAGAGGAGACCGAGACGGCAGCAGACAGGGCTTTAATGGTCCCAACCAGGAAGAATATGAGCAGTGGGAAAGGAATGAGGAGGAAGACGGCAAAAATGGTTTCCAAAAACTTTAACTCATTCAAGAAATAGAGAAGGAGGACATAAACAAGAGGAAGGGTCCAGACTATGACACAGACCACGAGAGAGATCTTGATGGTTCTTCTGAAGTGGTACCACAGTGGCCATGCGATGAGCAAATACCTGTAACCCAAGATACACAGTCTATCATCAGATACAGAATATTCCTGACTTTGAGGAGCTTCAGATTTACATGGTAATATAATGGTCATACACATGGAAGGAGATAAAAACATATAGGAGAGACAGATAGTTACCTTTCCAGGGCGATACAGACCATGAAGCCAACACTGGCCATCATAGCAAAGAGGTAAATTTGAAAGAAGATTTTAAAGATTCTCTCATCCCCAGGTTCTGCCACTGCGACGATCATGTAGCAGAACTGAACGATGTCAGAGATGAGGAGGTTGATGATGAAGATTGGAGCAACATTGAAATTCTGAACCTGCAAGAAAACAATGGTAGAAATAAATATTAATTAAACAAAACAAAAAAAGGTGGAAATGTTTTCTTAAATTTCTGCTGTTTTCATTTAGGATCTCTGCACAAAATGTGCAAAAATACAAGTGGATGGAATTCTGTGTAATTAGTGAAATATGTAATTTTTCTCTGGCTAGTAATTTCAATCAGAAATGCATTCATGCATTGACCAATTTGTCATAAGATATGAGACATTGGCCAATCAATGTTACAAGACTCAAGAACTCAATGTAAGGCTGTACTTAGGCAATGGGGTCCACTGAGCTAAATGCTAATATGCTCACAATGACAATGACCATTTTAGTTTAGCGTGTTAGCATGCTAAAGATAGAGTGATGGCTATTGATTGTCATCATGGAGAAATTTGTTTCCACTGTGCATTATGCCTTTAAAACATACAGTAGATAGATGAATACACACATACACACACAATGATTTCATGCAGGCAAAAAGACTAAAATTGTAATATTGTGATTAGTGGACAATGGCATTTAAAAAACAGGTTTTGTTCTTTATCTGCAACTGGATGGGAGTAGAGTGAAATCTTGATTGCATGGGTGTCCAGGATCATGTTAAATCTGCTTATTGGCAGTAAACACAAAACACAGCAGAGGCAGATCACGTTACCATTAGTTTAGCTGGTATTTGGTTGTAAACCAAAGTATTGGACTTTTTGACCTGATGATGGAACTAAAGGAAAACTCAACGGATCAACCAGGTCAGTAGGCTTCAGCCTCTGGAGACCATGAATGTCTGTACAATATTTCATATCTTTCTTGATTGTTTTAATTAAAAGACAAAATAATGAGCTCAAATAATGCTGTACAAATTGTTCTGATAAACCTGACAACAATTTCTTCTCTACACATGAATGATGCTGTTAACCTCACCTTAAGAGAAGCTGGAATGGAGCTACACATGTTAACTGCATGTGTTTAGGGTCCACTTAGCTTAAATTTATAGGTCATTACAAGACTTCCTTCCAGCCCCCAAGCAGGATGAAGATTCTTTACAGACAGACTGTTTGACAGACACATGACCTAAAATTAATAAATCTTAGTCATAAAGTACTCACCTGGGAATAAAGAGAGTAGATGGCCAATAGAGTCAAAGGAAGGCCGATACTAATGATTATGCATGTTAACACATACAGAATATTGTAGATGTTGGTATTGTCCTGATCATTGTTGTTGGATGTGACATTGCTGTTATTGCTTTCCATCTCTGAGGTGTTGTTGATGTAGAAATCTTCCATTCTTCAGAGTGAAACCTGTTGTATGAGAGATCAGGTTATGGAAGATTTTTAATATCTACCTAACATTGTTAAGTGACATCACTAAAGTCACAAATACAGTGTATATTATACCCACAAAAAAGGCGTCTTTGTTACATTTTCTCTTAATAATATATCTTCAGGGCTGCAACTAACAGTTATTTTCATCATTGATTAAGCTGCTGATTATTTTCCAGACTAACTGATTAACCTTTTAGTTTATAAAATGTAATGTTTTATACACTGTGAATAAATGGCACTCACAATATCTTTGAGCCTGCAGGATGTCTTCAGTTTGCTATTGTTTTCCAACCAACAATCCGAATCCTGAAGATTTTTAATTTACTGTTGCATATCTCAAAGCAATGGAGAAATCCATAATGTTTAAGAAGCTGGAACCTGAGAATATTTTATGTTTTTGCTTGAAGAATGATTGAAACAATAATCTGTTTATCAAAATACCAATAGGTATAATTGACTAATCATTGAAGGTCTGTATTTCAAAAGTCCTTTTGATGTATATAACTATACTTACATGCTGATGTGAGGTCATTACTACAGAATTTCATACAGTTCTGTCATTAATTAAAGGTACAGGGACATTGGTCTAGGATGTTTTGTCTTCTGCACTTGACGTCCCACCAGTTGAATAACTCTGTGCTCTCTGATTCTGGACAAGGAGGTTTGCATGTTTGACCAAACCATTTTATCAATCATCTTGTATATGTTATTTACAGATTGTGCATTCTGACTATGTTTTGGAGTTAAAATAAATTAAGGGAAACAACTGCAGGCTGGAACATTCACCATGTTTAACAACACTGACATACTTGTCATCCCTGTAGTGTACTGGTTAAGACTCATACCATGAAACTGTAACATTAGTTACATATTGTTACACAACTTTTATACATCAAAATTGTATTTAGGGGAAAAACACAAATAAAATAAAACAGTTAGTTTAACCACAGTATTCAATACACCTACAGTCCAAAGCTGTCCACTTGTCACAGTTTGCATACTCATTATCATGACTGTCTGCAGTTCTAATGTCATTTTTACAATCTCTACATACACCAGTGAAAAGTAATGTCACAAAATTTACCTTGAAAGCTGCAAGACCACACCTGGATGAGTTCCCTACACAGAGGTTGATGTTTGGTCGTCTGTATCCAAACAGTCCACATTGAATATGATGAGTGAAAGCACTGAAATACATTTGTAGTTAACTGATCTCAGATTACATCACTCCCTGTTTGGCCAAAATGACACAGAGTGTAACACCCTCAGTGATGTCACATACAGAGATGTGGTTTTATCTTCCTTTGAGAGTTTGAACTTTGTCATGAAAGTAACTTCATGTGAATATTTCCAATGAAAATATAAAACTCAGCTTTCATGACTTTCAGGAATTCCTGGAAGACGTTTCTAAGCAGTGTCACTACCTTTATTCTCATTCTTCTGTTTCTTTTCGTCTTACTTTCCCTTAGTTTTATTATTCAAAATACTGTATATTTTCCATGTTGTTAGCTATTATCACAAGTTTTTCATACTATTTGTTTATGAGACAGTCAGATATTTAGATTTCTCACATGTCAAATTTGTATTGAAGTGAAGAGAGGGAGAAACTTACTGGTTGGACAGCAGTAAACTGTCACTGTTTGCAAGTTCATTTTCATGACTGTTTGCATCTCTGCATTTTCTTGTTTTGTATCACTACATTCACAGTTTTTATGTGCTACATTATACATAGAGTGACAGCATTATTGCCTTTACACTGGATGTCAGTAAAACAAAAATTAAAAAAATGCAAAGGAAACACACACAACACAATTTACTTTTGAAAACTGTAGGATCTCAAGCTGATTGACATGAAGTTACTTTCATGACAAAGTTCAAACTCTAAAAGGAAGCTAAAACCACAACCCTGTATGTGACATCACTGAGGGTGTTACAGAGACTGTGTCGTTTTGGCCAAAAAAGGAGTGATTTGATCTGAGATCAGTTAATTACAAATGTGTTTCAATGCTTTCACTCACCATATTTACATTAGACTGTTTGAACGACAAACATCAACCTCTGTGTGGGGAACTCATCCAGGTGTGGTCTTGCAGCTTACAAGGTAAATTTTGTGACATTATTTTTCACTTGTGTATGTAGAGATTGTAAAAATGACATTAGAACTGCAGACAGTCATGATAATGAGGATGCAAACTGTGACAAGCAGTCAGCTTTTGACTGTAGGTGTATTGAATATTGTGGTTAAACAAAGCGTATTTTATTTCATTTGTATTTTTCCCCTAAATACAATTTTGATGTGTAAAAGCTGTGTAACAATATGTAACTAATGTTACAGTTTCATGGTATGAGTCTTAACCCGTACAGGGATGACCAGTATGTCAGTGTTGTTAAACATGGTGAATGTTCCAGCCTGCAGTTGTTTCCTTATTTTCATGCTAACTCCAAAACATAGTCAGAATGCACAATCTGTAAACAAAATATAAAATATGCAGATGATTGATAAAATGTTTTGGTCAGACATGCAAACCTCCTTGTCCAAAATCAGAGAGCACAGAGCTATTCAACTGGTGGGACGTCAAGTACAGACAAAACATCCTAGACCAATGTCCCTGTACCTTAAATTAATGACAGAACTGTATGAAATTCTGTAGTAATGACCTCACATCAGCATATAAAAGTATTTACATACATATTTTCTATGATGAAATATATAGCTTCAACTATCGATTATACTTATTGTTATTTTGATAATCAAATTATTGTTTCAATCATTCTTCAAGCAAAAAGATCAAATATTCTCTGGTTTCAGCTTCTTAAACATTATAATTTTCTCCTTTTTTTGTCATATGCAACAGTAAATCAAAAATCTTCAGGCTTCGGATTCTTGGTCGGAAAAAAAATAGTAAGCTTAAGGCATCCTGCAGGCTAAAAGAAATTGTGAGTGCCATTTATTCACAGTTTATAAAACATTCAATTTTATAAATTAAAAGATTAATCAGTTAGGCTGGAAAATAATCAGCAGATTAATTAATGATGAAAATAACTGTTAGTAGCAGCCTTGAAGAAATATTATTAGGAGAAAATGTAACAAAGACGCCTTGTTTGTGGGTATAATATACACTGTATTTGTGCGAACTTCCACCTCAAGACTTTAGTGATATCACGTATAAATGTTAGGTAGATATTAAAACACTTCCATAACCTGATCTCTCATACAACAAGGTTTCACTCTGAAGGATGGAAGATTTCTATATCAACAACACCTCACAGATTGAAAGCAATAACAACAATGTCACATCCCACTACAATGATCACAACTACACCTACTATGATAATACCGATTTATTCTACATTTAGGATTTCTTTGTTTCTTTGTTTGTCCCTTCTTATGAGGTTAGACAACAATGGCCAGAAAATTTGAGTTTGTCATTTCTTTCTGTCATTTTATTCTTCACAGCAATGACAGGCGGTTACTTAAAAACCGGCCATAATGCGCAAATCATCAGATGTCAGTGGAGATACAAGATACACAGCAATTATAAATTAATACATTAATTAAAATGTGTACCGGCACGTTGAAAAAGGACATATCCAGGTTTGTTTAAAAAACGCGTGAGCCTGTCACCAATATATATGTATGTTAAAGTAGAGAAAGGTTGTTCGAAAAATTAATAGCATTGTTGGAAAGCAAAGATATGTTGATTAGGAACGTATTCGTGATACGTTACAAACAAACGTAATCGCGGACAAAATACGTTTTCGTAGAAACGTAATTGAGAATGCAATTTAGTTGTGTGGGAACGTAATTTTGAGGAGACAGGGTTGAGTATGGTCAAAGGAAGGCTGATGCAGATGACAATCTACACTGTCACATATGACACTATTGTTCATAAACAGCTGTTTTGTGCTGTTGATGTAGAAATCTTCCATTGGTCAGAGTGAGATCGCTTGGCTGCTGGTTTCTCAACAATCTTTTCACCACTTCTTGTGTGGTTGTATTGCAATATTATATACAGAGGAACACAACAGAGTGTCACAACAGTTAAAACAGTTAGAATGAAAACATGATTAAAGAAAATGTATCAATCCATCGAGTTTCTTGGGCCTACTGAACAATATTTTATACAATGTAATATTACAGAAAATGGTCATAGGACAGTTCACTCCATGACCTTTAACCTATACATCTAATTCAGTTATATGAAGGTATCCTTCAGGCTGGATGGAAATATGTCATGTAGTTCATACTAGTCCATTCTGCTTTTGGCTTTTTGTTGGATCTGAGTAGCTTCATTAATGTAACTTATAATGAAAAATATGATATAATTTCTACCCAAAAGTATTACCTAAAAAGACATGAGAACTTAACACAAATGAACAAGATTAGGTTAGGTTAGTATTACACAACATTAGAGTTGGGCTATATGATGATATAAACCAGAGACAACCAGAAGACATTTCGTTGATTTATCAGGTTTAATTCACAGTTAGTTAGTTAGTCAAAAGCAAACATTCTCATTTTATCTAAAAACATGTTTTTATTGAATTTCCAGAACATTTACAATTTCTTATTAAAGTACTGTGATGTAAGACATGATATCATGTGCCAACCACAAAACCACTTAAAATATAACTTTAAATACATTAAATAAAAAAGTAAATCATATTTTTTAAACCGTATTTTTAAATTTTTTGCACAAAAATACCTCCCACTCCCCAACCCCCGAACAATAAAGACACATTAGTCATAAGTAAGAAAAAAAAGTAACAAATTACGATGTATATGAGAGACCAAAGAAGAAATAAGTCTATAGACTTGATATGATGCTCTCCCTGTAGAAATAAGACAGAGTGGCAGCTATAATAACAGGCTGATCATGGTGTTAAACAGCTCAGTTGATCAACAAGTAATATCCGTTTCTCTCACAACATAATCGAAACAATGATTTCTTTTCATCTACTTCTGATGACCTTTGATGTCATACAGCAAACACTTTATTTATCTTGTTTGCTAGTTTAAGTGCATTTTAGTTAACATTCAGACACATTACAGTTAACATCTGTCTTTTCTACTTGCCTCTTTCTCTGTCTGCATGGAGCTGACTGTGTACATGTTGTTATATTTCATACTGGTAGACTGATGTTATCATCACTGTCCATTCTGCAACAACACAGAGAGGCCAAAAGCTTGTCTATGACCCCTTTCCTAATGAAAACATAC